>CAUYQV010052131.1:0-18018 GCA_963574575.1 Galagoides demidoff
AGAGCAGAGAGAGGGGGCTGAGGGAAGGAGAGAGTAGAGAGGAGGCCTGGGGGAAGGGGAGAGCAGGGGGGGGGGCTGAGGGAAGAGGAGAGCAGAGAGAGGGGGCTGAGGGAAGGAGAGAGCAGAGAGGGGGCCTGGGGAAAGGGGGGGCGGGGGGGGCTGAGGGAAGGGGCGAGCAGAGGGGGGGCTGAGGGAAGGAGAGAGCAGAGAGGGGGGCTGGGGAAAGGGGAGAGCAGAGAGGAAAAGAGGGAGGGGGTGGAAGAAGGGAAGAGCAGAGAGGGAAGGAGGGAGGGGATGGGAGGTGACAGTGTGTGACATACCTTTTGGGGGTTGGGACACAACTATAAGAGGGACTTTACCTAACAAATGCAATCAGTGTAACCTGGTTCTTTGGTTCATTCATTCCACCCTCAATGAATCCCAAACAATTTAAAAAAATAAAATTTACAAAATAGGCCAAAGCTACTGCCTCTTCAGAGAGTTGCATCCCAACTCCCACCTAGTAACTTTTTTTTCTCAGATAAATCAAAAAGAACTAAATGGTCATTTCAGCTCTAGAAAACAATAGCTAACTTTCCTTCAAAAAATGGTGTGTGCTTGGGCAGCACCTGTGGCTCAGTGAATAGGGTGCCGGTGCCGGCCCCGTATACCGAGGGTGGTAGGTTCAAACCCGGCCCCAACCAAACTGCAACAACAACAAAAAAAAAAAAAAAATAGCCAGGTGTTGTGGTGAGCACCTATAGTCCCAGCTACTCGGGAGGCTAAGGCAAGAGAATCGCCTAAGCCCAGGACTTGGAGGTTGCTATGAGCTGTGTGACACCATGGCACTCTACCAAGAGCAATACAGTGAGACTTTGTCTCTACAAAAAAAAAAACAAAAACGGTGTGTGCTGAATCTACTGAAAATGTACTCATTCCCATAGCAACACAAGGCTAGGCAATTCTGCAAACTTTGCCTGAAGTCCTTTGTTGCACCATTTGTGGTGTGTTTTCAAGTGATAGGGACATTCAGAACGTTCAGAAGTTATGGTCATACAGCTCAAGATCACAAAGCTATAAAGAAGACCAGATCATTCTCACTAGTCATCTAAATCAGTGATTTTTTTTTTTTTTTGCAGTTTTTGGCCAGGGACTGGGCTTGAACCCACCACCTCCAGCATATGGGGCCAGTGCCTTACTCCTTTGAGCCACACAGGCACAGCCCTAAATGAGTGATTTTTTTCAATAATACTGTTAAATTAGTGAAATCATCCTAAAACTTTCCTAAAAATGTCTTCAAAGCCTGTGGGATACTTTTCAAAGATCTTTTTCTTTTTTTTTTTTTTCTAGTAGAGCATATTATAAATAAAATGAGTGAATCCAACTTTCCAGTACTGTTTTTAATCAAAACTAGTATGAATTATAAAGTATGCTGCTTCCCTGTATCTCAATAGGCATGTCTAATAGGCATCATCAGGAAAAAAGCCTCCAAGTGGAGAAATTAACACCACCTTTTATTTTTTCATGTTTACTAAATAGCTACCACTGTGTGAGACACATTTAGTAAAGTAATGGAAAAGGGGATCTTGGGAGACAGAATGGAGTATAAAATATCCAAAATGTATGGGTCCAAAGAAGGTAATTTCCACAAGACAAATCACAATACTAGTGGTTTGTGGAATGCATTTTAAGAAAAACTGTTATAGACTCGGCGTCTGTGGCTCAGTCAGCTAAGGCGCCAGCCACATACACCTAAGGTGGCGGGTTCGAATCCCCAGCCTGGGCCCACCAAAAAACAATGATGGCTGCAACCAAAAAAAAATGGCCGGGCATTGTGGCGGGCGCCTGTGGTCCTAGCTGCTTGGGAGACTGAGGCAGGAGACTCGCTTGAGCCCAGGAGGTGGAGGTTGCTATGAGCTGTGATGCCATGGCACTCTACCCAGGGGAATAGCTTGAGGCTCTGTCTCAAAAAAAAAAAAAAGAAAAACTGTTATAAACTAATGATACTAATTTTTCTTAAGTGGTTCCAACTGGCCCTGAAAGCAGCTCCAAGGGAAAACCACCAAAAATGGTAGTAGGCAGCCATCAAGACTACCTTGAAAGTAACATTTATTAGAAGTATAAAGTAACTCATTGTAGCTCAGTGGGTAGGGCACTGGCCCCATTTACCAAGGATCCCAGGTTTCAACCTGGCCCCAGCCAAACTGCAACAAAAAAAAAAAAAATAGCTGGGCATAGTGACAGGCACCCGTAGTCCCAGCTACTCAAAAGACTGAGGCAAGAGATTGCCTAAGCCCAGGAGTTGGAGGTTGCTGTGAGCTGTGACACCACAGCACTCTACAAAGGGCAATAAAGTTAAGATTCTGTCTCTTAAAAAAAAAAATCGGTTTCAGATAACAAGTGATCAGTACCAAAAATAAATTAACCAATTATGGAAATGTTTACACTTAAAATGGGCACGCTACTCCATTAAACCAAATCATATCCTGGATTGAATCAGGAAACAAAAAAAGGACAGTAGCAAGAATTAAAAAGTGAAATTTGAATCAAGTCTGTAATTTAGTTAACAGTAATTCACCTACAGTAATCTCTTAGTCTGATAAAGGCCCTAAGCATTATGTCAGATGTCAATAACCAGGGAAACTGGACGAAAGGTATATAGAAACTCTATACTCTTTGTAACATACCTATAAATCTAAAATTATTCCAAAATAGAAAAAAGTATTTTAAAAAACACTAAGATAGAATATACTAAAACACCTAATAATGTGGACAAAGATAATTAAGGGGAAAAAAGAGCCAATTTAGTATCTTTGTTAATTATACAGACTGCTTTATTTAAACACATTCCTGCTTCTTACATAGAAATTTTACCTAAATACTTCATCTCCCATTCCAAATTTAATAATTAAACATAAACATACCCTATCTAGGGTATATTTTAAAGGGCTAATGGTAATGTGTATATCCAATTAAATCAGTATTAGTAATTTGCATATATACATGCTAAAGTCAGAAACTATTCCTGGGTTCAAAGTCACATCTCATATTTACAGAAAATAAAACATATATAGATAAATCAGAAAATTGGATAATCTATCAGGAGGATCCAACCTTTTTTCTTTTCTGCTGCATAGTGAAAGAATAAGAGTTCTTATTATTGCCCACACAGTAAATACATAAACACTAATGAAAGCTGATTAGCAAAAAAATATATATATATAATTTCTGTGCATACTTTTCATATCCGACACCACAGATAAGCAAAAAAAGTCCTCACAAAATCAGCACGCAGTCCTCAGGCCACAGTTTGGACACCCCAAACTACATAATTCACAATTATTTAGTCATAAATGTATTAAGCATCTTTTACAAAACATTATAAAGTGCCAGAGGGAAAAAAACTGTCTTGAATTCAAGGAACTTACAATCCAAAACAGAATATAGACATACAAATAGAAAACAGATAACATTACAACAAAATGTGAAGTGCCATACTGAAGGGTTGCAGATAGTACCACAGAAGGTGAAACTCAGAAAGTCAAGTATGGCTACGCAGGTGATGTGTGAGCTAGTTCCCAAAGGTCCAGAGGACATTCCAGGCAAAGAAAACAGAACGTGCTACTTATGGAATGGTTGAGTTGGATCCTAACAGACCATTTATAAAGACTCAGAATATAATTCAAAATAATTAGTACTAACATTTCAAATAAAACTTAATCTGAGCCCAAAGATATTTCCTACTCTAAAATACTTGTTTTATCTATTAATATCCAGAGCTTATACTACAGCCAAATTTAGTTTATACTAACAAAACCAGTCTACTTTTTTTTTTTTTTGAGATACAGTCTCAAGCTGTCGCCCTGGGTAGAGTGCTGTAGCGTCATAGCTCACAGCAACCTCAAACTCTTGGGCTTTAGCGATTCTCTTGCCTCTTACCTCTCCCAAGTAGCTGGGATTACAGGCACCCACCACAATGTCCAGTTATTTTTCGGTTGTAGTTGTCATTGTTTGGCAGGCCCGGGCTGGATTCAAACCTACCAGCTCTGGTGTATATGGCTGGCACCCTAGCCACTTGAGCTACAGGTGCCGAGCCCAGTCTTTATTATTTTATGGGTGCTTACAGTATGGATACAATACAATAAAGAGATTTAAAAAAAAAATTACTAACAGCCAAACAATTACACTTCTACAAAACCTCACTGAATAAAAATTAAATTATCTATCCCGACTGTTTAAAAACATCTTCAAAGTAAACCTATGAATTTTATATAATTTCTTTTAAAACATATACATTAAGCCTAACAATGAAACACTGAAGTTCTCAAGCATCTAAGAAGTTATATACTATGAAGCCCTGTCTCATGTAGTCTACATTTGTGTGTGTTGGTTGCAGGGTGGAGAAAGTGAGGGGAACAGAAATCTATCAGGAGATTATAACATCTACCAGGCAAAATTAAACAGGGTAATAGTGATGGTGGCGATGAGCACACGATGTGCGGTATACTATGATAGTAAATAAAGACCTCACTAACAGGGTAGTATCTGAGCCAAAACCTGAAGTGGGAGAGTGATCAATGTATAAATGGGTAGGAGCAATCCAGGCAAAGACCTACAAGTATAAAGGCCTTAGAAGTGGAGTATACTTGCCTTCCAGCTCCTACCCACGGGTCCTCAAACTTTTTAAACAGGGGGCCAGTTCATTGTCCCTCAGATCATTGAAGCGCCGAACTGCCAGCCCCTGGACGAGTCAGCTGCTAAGCAGGACAGGCAGCGGCGGCAAAAACACACAACAGGCTGGATAAATGTCCTAGGCGGGCTGCATGTGGCCCACAGGCCATACATAATTTGAGGACACCTGAACACCATCATTTAAATTAAGCAGTCTTTCACCAGGCGCCCTGGCTCACACCTGGTAACCCTAGCACTCTGGGAGGATTGCTTGAGCTCATGAGTTGGAGATCAGCCTGAGCAAAAGTAAGACCCCGTGTCTAAAAAAATAGCCTGGTGTGGCGGGCACCTAGAGTCCCCAGCTACTTGAGAGGCTGAGGCAAGAGAAAGAAACCAGGACTTTGAGGCTGCAGTGAACTAAGACACCACGGCACTCTACCCAGGGTGACAAATTGAGACTCTGTCTCAAAAATAAATAAATAAATAAACAAATATAAATAAATTAAGCACTCCTTCCCTGCCATAACTTCCTTCTTGGGGGGAAAAATTGTTTCATAAAAAATTAAGCTATTTCCACAGGCATGCTTACTAAGAACAAATTTCTATATGCAGCACTAGAAGAATAAAATTACCTCTATTTCTACTGATGACAAAACATAGAACTTAATGTGCTCTAACTTCACACCAGGCACTGTTCTACACACTTTACATCTGGAATCTCAATCAGGGGTGATTATGCCCACCCAAAAGGCATTTGGCCATATCCATGACATTTTTGGTCATCACAACTAGAAAGGGTGCTATTCACATCTAGTAAATATACTATAATGCACTAGGATAATCCACAAAAGATAATTATCCAGCCAAAAATGTCATGTCAAGATTAAGAAACTCCACCCTACATTTATTAATTCATTTAATCCTCACAACAACCCTATTAAAATATTCCCAATTTCAAAAAGAATACAATAAAATTGGTATCAGAGAGATTAAACTATTTCCTATTATAAGCAGTAGAGCTAAAATATAAGCCCAGAAAATTTCATTGGAGAGTCAATGTGCTTATTACATATTTTATTATCTACCCTATACTATCTCTTTATAAAGTTAAATTCACTGAGTATTTATTGTATTCAGGGCACTAAATGCATTATATCATTTAAACAGTGACATTTCAATGGGGGTGGGTCAGTGACAGTTTGTTTGCACAAGTCCCTGACCAACACCATTGTTTTTCAACCTTAATCTTCAGACCTGCACAATTAGGCAGATATTATTATTCTCAATTTCCAAGAGGGGCTAAAACTTACCAAAGTTATAGCCACTATTACAGAATAAATCAGTGATAGAGCTAAGGCTCAAATCCACTCTGTGTTACACCAAGGTCATTTCTTAACCACTACGGTATAACAACATTAAATAAAGATGAATCATAGGTTATTCTTCTAGTATGGAGTCAAATTACTAAATGGTCAGGCCACATGATATGACACTACACTACCAAGTACAATTCTAGAAAGCAATGCAATCTAGTCACCTATCCTATACAATATTTCAAATTCTTGTCCCACGTCCCTAGTTAGAATGTATTGACAAGATATCATAAAGAAAGCAAGGATCGTAACTTCTTTTCTCAATGTATAAGGTAAAAAGAAGATAACAAGACGTCTCTCTGCTCTACAAAGACAACTAAGACCAAAACAAACCTAAGACTACAGAGAACTATCAGTAGAAGCTAACACTGGCAAAAGCAGAATTGCAATAGCCAACAGTAGTAAGAAAAAGTTAAATTCAAAGTTTACATCTCAAATAAGCATCAAAACAGTGTCATTCTTAAGCTTGCACTTTTAAATTCTATATTTTATGCACTCTACTTGCTTTAATATTAATTTTTAGAGTTTTAATATTACCATTAATGAAATCTTAAAAAATACTAAAAATAAAACTCACCCTTCTTCCAAAATAAAGCAAGAAATATGCATTTAGCCATCTTCTATATATAAAAAACAAAATGGCTATCCTCAATGCATATGCATAACATCATTTGGAGGAAAGCAAATTATCAACTACAAACTTTGCAATAAACTTTTCAGTCTAAAATTTTATGTTTTCACATGTCTACCTCAAACTATGAACGAATTAAAACGCTAAGTTTAACCTTTCTGTATACTCTACTGTGCCATTCAGTAATACAGTTATATTACACCAGCAGATTAAACCTTCTGGACAATATTTTAAAAAAAAATTTTTTTGAGACAAGAGTCTCACTCTGTCACCCTTAATAAAGGGCAGTGGCATCACAGCTCACAGCAACCTCAAACTCTTAGGCTCAAGTGATCCTCTTGCCTCAGTTTTCCATTTTCAGTAGAGACAGGCGACTCACTCTTGCTTAGGCTGGTCTGGAACTCCTGAGCTCAAACAATCCACCCACCTAAGCCTCCCTGAATGCTAAGATTACAGGCACAAGCCACTGCACCCAGACTAATATTTTGATATTTTTACTTAACTATTTCTCTACATTCCCCTTCACCATACAAATGATTACAATGTTGAAATCCCCAGGCAAACTTCTGAAATATATTCCT
The DNA here is from genome assembly GCA_963574575.1 of Galagoides demidoff. Lineage (NCBI taxonomy): Eukaryota > Metazoa > Chordata > Mammalia > Primates > Galagidae > Galagoides > Galagoides demidoff. Next base: position 7,236 of record CAUYQV010052131.1, read on the forward strand.
TTTTAAATTTGAAAACACTGATTTAATATCTTTTGTCTCTGAATCTTGTTTCCCAGCCTATATCATGTTCCTTTAGAGTAGAAACAACACCTGGGTCTTATTTTTTTTTTTAAATCAAATCAATACTCTCAATATCCTTCCATGTGTAATCAAAGGGCAACAATTAAAGAATAGTTTACTGTTCTAATAAATGCAACATGATCATAAATGTGTAACAGTTCGCCAAGTCATTTCTGTAGTTGGGGAAAAAAAATAAAACCTATGCTCTGAAAAGATACTCCAGGATTCTCAGAGGTGCTCCCAGAAATACAGCCCAAGAATGAACTGTCCCAGAAAAACAAAGAAATCAGCAGCTCCTTATCAAAAATAGTTGCTGAAATGCTGATGAACAAAAACATTTAGCAGTCAACATTCTATGAACCCTGAACTCCCTGACAATGTGAGGTGAAGTAATTATGGGTAATACATAAACCTAGAAGCTGATCAATAAACCACATTATCAGCTCTGCGCCCATAGCACAGTGGTTACAGTGCTGCCATATACACCAAAGCTGGCAGCAGGTTCAAACCCAGCCCAGACTAGCAGCTAAAATAAGAATGACAACTGCAAGAAAGAACAGCCGGGCGTTGTGGTGGGCACCTGTAGTCCCAGCTACTCGAGAAGCTGAGGCAAGAGAATCACTTAAGCCCAAGAGTTTGAGGTTGCTGTGAGCTGTGACACCATAGCACTCTACCGAGGGCGACATACTGAGATTCTGTCTCAAAAAAAAAATAAATAAAAAAAAACCACATTATCCTTAAAAAAAAGAAAAGAAAAGGTATTATCGCCAGAAAAAATATATATATGAAAGGTATTTTATAAGAAATTAAAATGGAACTTAATCTGCATAAGGCAAGATGAGTGCACACTTATGAAAGTAAAATGTGGCTCGGCGCCTGTAGCTCAGTGAGTAGGGCGCCAGCCACATACACCAAGGCTGTGGGTTTGAGCCTGGTCCGGGACTGCTAAACAACAGTGACATCTGCAACCTAAAAAATGGCTGGGTGTTGTGGCAGGCGCCTGTAGTCCCAGCTATTTGGGAGGCTGAGGCAAGAGAATGGCCTAAGCCCAAGAGTTTAAGGTTGCTGTGAGCTGTGATGTCACAGCACTCTACCAATGGCCACACAGTGAAACTCTGTTTCAAGGGAAAAAAAAAATAAGTAAAATGAATAAAAAAAAAACACACACACACAAGTAACATATTACCATTACCGTGTCAAGGAAGATAATCATGAATTGGCATCAGCCACATATACCCAGGCTGTCAGGTTGGAACTCGGCCCAGGTCAGCTAAACAACTACAACAAAAAAATAGCCAGGTGGTGTGGCAGGCACCTTTAGTCCCAGCTACTTGGGAGGTGAAGCAATAGAACTGCTTGAGCCCAACAGTTTAAGGTTGCTGTGAGCTGTGATGCCACAGCACTACTGAGGGTGACATAGCCTCTGTCTCAAAAAAAAAAAAAAAAAAAAAAAAAGGAAGATAATCACTGTCTGTTTTAGTAAGTGAAACACACAACTGTATGCATAATTTTCATTCGTTAGTTTTTCTAAGTATGCCCCATAATATTTAAAAATCTAAGCTCTTAACTTTGCAGAAAATCCCAATTGTCACTTGCTGTCTTTCAATTTTTATCAGTAATACATTTACCTAACTCAAAGACTATCAATTTTTCCCAAGTGATTCTAATATTCATTTAAATTTTGATATCATGGTCTAAAATAATTAGTACAAAGACAAATTTCTTTCTATTATTCTATCTTGAAATTTGAATTTGACTGAATTTATTTTTTACCGGTAATTTATACAGACCACTTCTCTTAGCTCTGACTTATGTGAATATGTAACATATAAGAATATCATAAGATCAACATGATAAAGTTATCTGAGGTCTACCTGAACAACAGAGAATACAAAACTAACTAAATGTGATAAATAAGTTCATGTTCTCCTAACAGGATGCAACACCAGTGTAACAAATTTTGTTTCTGTGCTCTTCTAAAAATGAACCTATAAAGCATGGAAGCAATAAGAGGAAAACTAGTCCTATCACTGATTCATTGTTTTGACAAGTCACTGATACAGCTATCCAAAAAAAGCTTAAAATCTTAACTTGTAATCTTTTAAATAAAAGTAGCCTATTTCAGGCCTGAATATGTGGCTTAATCAGAGAGGCAATAATTCCTAAAAGTCCTCCCTTAAATTTTGTTACTATCACTGGAAAATGAAGTATGTATGTAAAAACAGTAATATCATAACAGTGATAGTGATACTGATAATGCTGATAATAAAGGAAATAATCATTGTGGTAATATATGACTAATAACAAAAAAATGAAAAGATAACATGGATAAAAGGTCTAAGTGGCATCAAAAATTAAAAATTACTATTACTATTTGAAATAACAATAGTATTTTACCATCTCTTTTGTACTCGGGAATAGAGCTATAAATTTAAAATTATAGGTAGTATACAACAGAAAAGTTTGGTTTTTTGACTCATTCGTCTCTCTCCTGTCACAAACACATATCAACCCCTGCAAACACTTTCACAATCCCAAACACTTCGTTCAAGAATCAAAAAAATGATAGGAAATGAATAACTGAGTCATACTTTTAAACAACCGGTTAGTTTGGAAAAGGGGAGACAAGTTCACCCCAAAATAGTAACTAAATACAACAATGTACTATTTAAGTACTCCTGACTTGGTTCATTGTATCATTTTTAAATTTTAGTTTAAAATAAGGAAGTAAAGTTTGTATCTGGGAAATCTCAATAATCGGTCTTTCTAAATTAAGCATCTTTATATGCAACAAAGATTAGAATTAGGTAAATATTAAAGCATTGTTGCTATTCACGTTAATCTATGACCATATTCTAGGAATAACTTAATAGCACTACTAATCGCATCCTCGAATCATAAGTCTCTAGGAAATGGCATTTGAAACCCCCACGATGGGAAAAGGTCATCTGACCTGGCAATACATTTCCGAGAGAAAGAAGGGACGCTGGACCACGGGTGATACCAACCTCCCCTCCCCTTCCCCATATTCCCCCGCAGCAAGCCCCCCCCCCCAATGTCAGGTGATCAGTTATTTAGCACCATTAACACGTACGTATCGACAAGTGGTTCGTTTGGTTACACGTATTATTGGAAGGCAAGACTATAGGCTTCTTTTCAAACTAAGCAAAAGGAGTCGACAGTTTGGGTCCCGAGCACAAAAGCGCGCGGTAACAGGAGAGGAGAAAAGAGCACCAACTCCCATCTCCAAAAGTAGGCACAAGGACTGGCCTCGCGGCCAAAGCTGCTCCCCGTTTCCCGCAACCAGGGCCCAAAGCTCAATGCCGGGGCTCCCCGAGGGGGAAGAGGCTCAGAAGGCCGGATCCGGGGGCCTGCAAGCCGGGCCTTCCTCGCAGCGGCCGCCTCGCCTCCGGGCCTGCGCGCCCGCGCGTCAGCGGAGGCGAAACACTCGCGCCGGGGGCTGCGGGCCAGCAGTCGGGGAGAGGCCACGGCCCGGACCCTCCGCCCCGGCTCCCTCCCCAGCCCAGCACAAACGGTCCAGGGCGGCCAAGGCGCGGCCCGGTTAGGCCGAGGTCCTTGCGCAAGAGGCCCGAGAGGCAATTTCCTGGCCGCGCCGGAGAAAGGCGCGGAGTGCCAGCCACGGGAGGGGCGGGGAGGCCCGCCGAGGCGCCGTGCGTGTGGAAGGGAAGGGGGAGGGGAGGATTGCCCGTCTCCCTGGCCGCGGCCACAGCCGCAACTCACCCAGCTCCGCCAGACGAGCGCTACCACTGGCAGCAAGAGGAAGATGGTGGCTGCTGCCGCCGCCGAGGAGGAGGAGGGGTCCCGGTGGGTGCCGCGGAGAGGGGGTACGCGCAGGACGTCGGCGTCGCTGCCACAGCCTCTTTCCCTCCGGGGACCAAGCGGCGGCTGCTGACGACACTTTTACTGGCTTCCGCGCTGCCCTCCTAATCCTCGTTGCAGCCGCCGCCGCCCTCGGGCCGAGGGTACCTTGCCTCGTGGAGACTGTGCGGCGGCGCGAGACCCCGCAGCCATCGGCGTGCGGCTGCGGCGCGGGAGCTGGAGCGGGGCCTCGTCACGTGACCCCACTGTTTACCGTTCCGGGGGCCGCGGCCTGCGTCGCCGCTGCGCCTGCGCGGTGTGGGGCCTCTCGCAGCTCGCCTCCGTGGGGCCCGGGGCTGCCGCGCTCCGCCGGGCTTTGGCGCCCCTCCCTGCCTTCTAGAGCTGCTCCGCCTGCGGGCCTCTAGTTTCCACCTCCAGGGGGCCGGGAGGGTTCGGGCTGGTAGATGGATGAGCCCTTTTGTTCGACTCTGTGCTGCTTTGCATTAAGGCTTCCCTGTTAATGGAATATGGATGGGCAAAGCTGCTTCCCATGCCCGGATACTTTTTATTAATTGGGTGTGAGTTCAAGAACGGTAAACGAGGATGGAGTAGATGAGTCCTCTGCACACACACACACACACAAAAATAATAATAATAATAATAATAAACCCGCTGGCTTTTCACAACATCCTCACCATTCACGACCTCCGCCCTCACCCTCTGCTCACGGAGCTCTGGTCTACCTCAGGATTCAAGTTGGCTCCTCCAAGAAATATTTCTGGTATCCTGGCAGCCAGTAAGCAGTACTCAGAATGTGGCCCGAGAATTCCCTGAGGGATCCCTAAGACTTCATAGGAGCCTTAATTTCTTTGCCAATAGCATGTGTCTACGGCCAAATTTTCTTTCCATCCTTCAACCAAAACAGCTTATAGCAACCGATTAAAGTGCAGAAATAGGAGAATCCAGCCTTTTTCTATTAAGCCAGACGTTAAGGAAATTTGCAAAGATTTTAAACAATATCACTCTTTTCACTGATTTGTTGGAAAATACATTTTTCATTTTAAAAAGGTAAGATGACGAATTAAATTTTTCTTAGATTTAATTTCTAAAATGGTAACTATCAAGGGCTAAAACTATGTAAAGAAAAGCTCTTGAGAATCTCTCAAAGTGTTAAGTATGTAGGTGTCCTGAGACCAAAAAGTTTGAGGAACACTGGTCAAGGTTATGCATTTCAACAGCAGCTTGGGCTGACCCCTGTATCAGCCCTTAATAAGCCCTACGAAGTCACTTTTGCTGTCAGTCACTCCAACCAAATGAGCTCCTAGGGAACAAGGATTGTACCTTCTATCTGAACGGATCTTTACGCTGTTCAGGCATCACCTCCTGGCCCCTGACCACTGGTCTGCACTCTAAAACCTTTATAGTACTCCTTGATTTGAGCTTCCACCAACTGCAGGCCACATTGTTAGACCATTGCAAAGCTGAAGAAAAAGTCACAAGCATGTAAAAAGATTTGTTCTTTCTTCTCTCCAATCTTTGATATTTTAAGCATTCCCAATAACAAAGGCTCTCTTCAAAGGAGGTTTTTATTGTCCTATTTCTACTGGATTCCTAGAATTCCACCCTTTGCTTTGACTCATCAATCTCTCAAGGCATTGTTATACAATTGTTTTTTAAATAGTTTCTTGAAAAAGGAAAATATAAATGAAAATATCAAAAAAAATTAAATTTTTTTTTCCACTTGGGATGGCTGGGATGAATTACAAATATAAACCAATTATTGGCCAAAGCACACAGCTATAGTCCTAGCACTCTGGGAGGGCCAGGAGGGTAGACCAGCCTGAGCAAGAGCAAGACCGCATCTCTAAAAAAATAGAAGGGCCTGTTGAGGGCACCTGTATTCTCAGCTACTTGAGAGGCTGAGGCAAGAGGATTGCTTGAGCCCAAAAGTTTGAGGTTGCTGTGAGATGTGAGCCACAGCACTCTACCGAGGGTGACAAAATGAAACTTCGTCTTGAAAAAAAAAGACACAATTATTATCAGCTCAGCACCTGTAGCTCAGTGGCTAGGCTGCCAGCCACAAACACCAGAACTGGCGATTCAAATTGAGCCTGGGCCTGCCCAATAACAATGAAACTACAACAAAAATAGCCAGGCATTGGAGGCACCTGTGGCTCAGTGAGTAGGGCATCAGCCACATATACCAAGGGTGGGGTTCGAACTCTCCTGGGGCCAAACTGCAACGAAAAAATAGCTGGGCATTGTGCCAGGCACCTGTAATTCCAGCTACTCTGAGGCTGAGGCAAGAGAATCTCCTGAGCCCAGGAGCTGGTGGTGGCTGTGAGCTGTGTGATGCCATGCCACCATACTGAGGGCAACAAAGTGAGACCCTGTCTCTACAAAAAAAAAAAAAATAGCCAGGTGTTGTGGCAGGCTCTGCACCTGTAGTCCCAGCCACTTGGGAGGCTGAGGCAAGAGACTCACTTAAGCCCAAGAGTTTGAGGTTGCTGTGAGCTGTGACGCTACAGCACTCTACCGACAGCCACATAGTGAGACTCTGTCTTAGAAAAGAAAAGAAAAAAAAATTATTATCTTTGCTATTCTGCTGAATTGCTGAATGTCAGTGTTGAATTTGAAAAGAGCATTAAGAGGCTGAGAGCCATGGCTCACACTCACAATACTTGCACTCTGGGTGGTGAAGGTGGAGCGTCCCTTGAGCTCAGGAGTTCAAGACCGGCATTACCTGGGCTTTTGTGGCAGGCACCTGTAGTCCCAGCAATTCAAGAGGCTGAGGCAGGAAGATCACTTGAACCCAGGAGTTTGAGATTGCTGTGAAGTAGGCTGATATCAGGGCACTCTAGCTGGGGCTGACAGAGTGAGACTGTGTCTCAAAATAAATAAATAAAAATAAAATCCTGGCTTGGTCCCTGTAACACAGTGGTTATGGCACCAGACACATACACTCAGGCTGGCAGATTTGAACCCTGCCCAAGCCTGCTAAACAACAACGACAACTACAACAACAACAAAATAGCCAGACATTGTGGCAGGCCCCTATAGTCCCAGCTATTTGGGAGGCTGAGGCAATAGAATCGCTTAAGCCTGAGAGTTTAAGGTTGCTGTGAGCTATAACACCACAGCGCTCTACTGAGGGTGACATAGGGAGACTCTATATCAAAAAAAAAAAGAAAGAAAGAAAAGAAGACTGGGCAGCGCCTGTGGTTCAGTGTGTAGGGCACTGGCCCCATATACAGAGGGTGCAGGGTTCATAGCCAGACGTTGTGGCGGGCGCCTGTAGTCCCAGCTACTGGGGAGGCTGAGGCAGGAGAATGGCCTAAGCCCAGGAGTTGGAGGTTGCTGTGAGCTGTGACTCCACCGCACTCTACCAAGGGCAATAAAGTGAGACTCTGTCTCTAAAAAAAAAAAAGAAAAGAAAAATGTTTGTCATCAGTGAAACTCTGGTCTCTATGCCATAAGTTCACTGGAGTAAAGTGGAAAACAAATCAGAATTAACCACATGATCAGAAAATCGATAAAAATACTGAATTCACTTAATAGTTTTCTCTGGAAAGCACATTCTAGATGCACACGCTCTCTTGTTAGTTTGGTATAGATTTAAACAAACTTAAGCTTAAACATGGAATCAAAACAGCAGGTCAAAATATCCAGAATTCATCGTACTGAAATCGTTAATGAATTTGGAGGATTAACCCACATACCTTGTTTCTTATGCCATTGGGCTTATTCCCTTCCACAGGTTATTTTTATCTATTGTCTCCAAAAGGATGGCTCCCCCCACACACACATTCAGGCTTCCAGTAGTAAACAGTGGATTAAGGGAAGTAAAGTGCAAGCCCTATCCAAGGGTGAATAATTAAAATAGCACACTGGAGTTCAAGGGGCTTAGGAAGGCTAGGTCAAACAATAAAATAAAGGTCCTCTATGTACCAGGACTGAGCAAGACATAAAACACCTTTGCAAACTTCAGCAACCCTAAAGTACAGGGGGGAAGCAAGAAGAGACCAGAGGCTTTTCTTTACTTTTCTTTTCTTTCTTTCTTTTTTTTTTTTTTTAATTGAGACAGAATCTCACTATGTCACCCTTGGTAGTGGTGGGAAAAAAAGAATACCCCCACCCACCCAAAAAGTCCCTATTTTTTTTTTTTTGAGACTTTGCCACCCTCGGTAGAGTACTATGGCATCACAATTCATAGCAACCTCAAACTCCTGCGCTCAAGCGATTCTCTTGCCTCAGCCTCCTGAGTACCTGGGACGACCGACACCTGCCACAATGCCTGACAATTTTTAGAGATGAGGTCTCGCTGTGGTTCAGGCTGGTCTCGAACTTGTGAGCTCAGGCAATCCACCCACCTCGGCCCCCCCAGAGTGCTACTTCCAGTAGTGCTGAGCCCACGCCCAGCCAAGGCCAGAGGCATTTCTAACACTTTGTGACCTTATCTTTCTTAACCCCTTGGCGTTACTTTCCCTTGCCAACTACAACTTCATTCATTTGCCTGTTTATTTATCTATTCCATTTTGTACCCTGGTAGGTTTCAAAAACAAATGACATTGTTTCTGCCTTCAAGCAACTCAAAGCTGCAGCAGTAGACCTTTGCAATTCAGCCTGGTGTGACAGCAACTGGGGCAGAAGATGTATATTAATGTGAGTGAACACAGGGCGTTTCTGATAGGGGGGATGCCCTATGGTCAAAGAAGTACCTGATTAGTTGGTGTCCTTCAAAAACCCCAAGTGGTTCATTAATCTGGATTGGACTTACAGCAGCCACAAAAATAATCAAAATTCAACAAAGGAAGTGTGCTTCAACCAAATTTAACAAAGGAAGTGTGCTTATCTCCCTCACTGACAATAAACTTCCCTACTCAAAATCTTTCCATGATTCTCCATTTTATAAAGAAAAAAATTCAAACATCTTTATATGGAAATCAAAGCCCTTTAGGATTGGTTCTTACCTAACTCCTCGGCTCTGTATTTCCTACTTTTTATTTTATGACACAACAGTACCTGATCACTTACGGTTTCCTACACACATCCATGCAGTGTCCCCTGACTGAAATCTTTGCTCATGCCACTACTTCTGACAAGAATACTCCCACCAGCTTGGTGCCTGTTGATCAGTGGTTAGGGCACTGGACACATACACCAAGGCAGGCGGGTTTGAACATAGCCTGAGCCAACTAAACAACAATGACCACTGCAACAAAAAAATAGCCGGGCATTGTGGCAGGTACCTGTAGTCTCAGCTACTTGGGAGGCTGAGGCAAGAGAATCACATAAGATCAAGAGTCTGAGATTGCTGTGAGCTGTGACACTACAGCACTCTACCAAGAGACACATAGTGAGACTCTGTCTCTAAAAAAAAAAAAAAAAAAAGAATAGCCCTGCCAAAATGACCCAAACATCACAACAACCCCTCCTGCCACTTTATTTGTATTTTTTCTGCATTATTTATTTATTTATTTATTTTTTTTGGTTGCAGCCATCATTGTTGTTTGGCGGGCTTGGGCTGGATTTGAACCCTCCAGCTCTGGTGTATGTGGCTGGCGCTTTAGCCACTTGAGCTACAGGTGCCGAGCCTGCATCCTTTAAAGATGCAGTTCAGTGACACCTCCTGGAATCCATCACGTTTAATGGCAAAGTGGAGGCATCTCCACTTAAGCCAAGGATACACAAGGCTGCCACTATGACCACTATTATTCAGTATTAGTCGATATTAAAAGGAAAGAAAAAATAATAGATAAAAAGATACAATGACCATTATCTGTGTAATAACAAATGATACAAACCGCTCCCCAAGAAGAGTCGACTAAGTAACTGTGTACTTAGTGCTAAAGAGTTGCCTTGGTACTAGGCTAGATATTTTTAAAAAATCATTGATAAATTAATAGATTTCCCATAAGTAACAATCACCATTTAGATGAGAGTAGTGAAAACAAATTCCAACTAAAATATAAAACACTGAAACTAATAGGGGAAAAGGTGTATTTTGAAAAATACACTTTATATGCACTAAAATAAAAATTGCAGTTACAAGGAAACTTGATGAAGAATAGCAAAAAAAAAATTGAAAAAGAAATAGAAAGAGGACATACACTTTCTGATTTCTAACAGCAATCAAGACAGTGTATTACTGGCATAAAGATAGATATCAATGGAATAGAACTGGAAGTTCCAAAATAAACCCACATGTCTATGGTCAAAAGATTTTCAACAAGGGTGCCGAGACTATTAAATGGGAAAAGAATAGACTTTTCAGCAAATGACACTGGGACAGCATCTCAAGCCATATACAATAATTAACTCAAAATGGCCAGGCACAGTGCCTCACGCCTATAATGCTAGCACTCAGGGAGGCCCAGGTGGGTGGATCGCGTGAGCCGTGAGTTCAAGACCAGCTTGAGCCAAAGGGACACCTCGTCTCTAAAAATAACCAGGCATTGGGACAGATGCCTGTAGTCCCAGCTACTTGGAAGGCTGAGGCAAGAGAAACACTTAAACTCAAGAGTTTGAGATTGGTGGCTTGGCGCCTGTGGCTCAATCGGCTAAAGCGCCAGCCACGTATACCTAAGGTGGCGGGTTTGAATCCCCAGCCCGGGTCCGCCAAACAACAATGATGGCTGCAACCAAAAAATGGCCGGGCCTTGTGGCGGGCATCTGTGGTCCCAGCTACTTGGGAGGCGGAGGCAGGAGACTCGCTTGAGCCCAGGAGTTGGAGGTTGCTATGAGCTGTGATGCCATGGCACCCTACCCAGGGCGACAGCTTGAGGCTCCGTCTCAAAAATAAATAAATAAATAAATAATATTGAGTACTTACTTAAAATATTGGTAGTGGAGGAAATAGATTCGTTTAATGATTATGTTAAGAAAACAGATGAAACACAGGAGT
>CAUYQV010052133.1:0-17844 GCA_963574575.1 Galagoides demidoff
AGGGATAAAAGAAGTACAGAGATTTTGCCAAGAGGAAGGGCCAAGGCTCAGAAGGCACCATGTTTCCCCCAAAATAAGACCTACCCCCCAAATAAGCCCTAGCAGGATTTCTATGCATTTGTTAAATATAAGCCCTACCCCGATATAAGACCATGCATTTTGGCATGGTGAGTAAGACATCCCCTGAAAATAAGCCCTAGTGTGTCTTCTTAAGAAAAAATAAATATAAGACAGTGTCTTATTTGGGGGGAAACACGGTATATATAGTTTTCACAACAACATACATTGTGCCTACTATTTTTAAGACTATTCTAACATCAACTTCTATGACAGTGGTTCTCAACCTAATGCTGCGACCCTTTGATACAGTTCCTCATGCTGTGGTGACCCCCAACCATAAAATTGTTTTCGTTGTTAGCACTGTATTAAAGGGTCATGGCATTAGGAAGGTTGAGAACCACTGTTCTATGGGAACTATTCCTTGACCTTCATGGAATGCCTTTTTTAATTTTTATAGTCTCAACATCTCTCAGAGCTCCTAGAAGATGGCAGGAATGTATGTAAATATTTACTTTAAAAAGAATAAACACATTGAGAAGTTAGCCAATGCTTCAGACAGTCATTTTAAGCCTTTCTGGAGGATTAAGGAGGGCTTGAAAAGCTAAATTAGAAGCATGAAGGAAAAAATGTTCTAATGAGCAATATACTTAAACTCAAGCACCTTTCCTGCGAAAACAGTTAGAAATGTATTTTCCAAACTAAACCTTCCTTATTAAGTGATGAAAGCAAAGGTAGATTCAAAGAAGGTAGAGGTAAATCAAGACCACAAGAAGAAAGTCTGAATAAGATGTAGCAAGGTGAGGAGGAGCAACAGAGCTGGGAATTTTTTGTGTATTTATGCATCACAGGTGCATAGAGGCCCCAGCAACACAGCCCTCACATGCACAGCCCAGAAATGCAGAATATTATTTGCAGACCAATGGGCAAAATTAACATTCTGTTCCACAGACTCTCAGTACAGCTCATATACCCAAACTTAGTAAGGGCTGTGTTTCTCCGGAGAAGCTTCACATTGCTCAATCAAAAACCATGCAGTGCTTCCTAATAGGAATAAGCTTTGTCTGCTGAAAATACTGGTATCTTGTTGAAAACAACGCCATTATCATCCTCAGCCCATGCATGATGAAATGAGCTTATTCCCTTTCACAGGGTCTTCACAACCATGTCCAGCAGAGGTTGATGTCTTTCTTTCTAGTTTTGTTCAGCTATTATTTGCAGACTCTCTTATCCTGTAATCATAGATACTATAGTTTGGTAGAAAGAACATATATTTTGGAGTTTCACCTTCAAGGTTTGAGTTCTTATTATACCAGCTGTGTAATCTTGAGCTTAGTCATTTGACTGTAAGATCTACTGTCCTCACCTGTAAAATGAGGAGAATGACACTTACTTTTATGATTATGATAAAAAGAAGATATATGAAGCTCTTTGCAAACTTCCAGTCCTGCCCAAATACTAGTTATTAAAACGTGAGACATCAGAGATCTTCATATGTTCTGTAGACATGTACAGAAAGATGAGGTAGAAGTCACAGAGATGTTGGCATAATACCAGAACATAATTTTTTTTCTTTTATTAGATCATAATTGTGTATATTAATTCTATCATAGGATACAGTGTGTTGCTTCCCTACGCAGTTTGGAAAACTCTCATCCAACTGGCTAACATAGCCATCATGTCTTTCTCATAATTGTTGCGTTAAGACATCTATATTCAACCTTTAGACATTTACCCTAATAGGATAAATTATAGGCGTGATCCCCACAATGGTCATCTGAGCTGCTGTATGAGCCCTGACAATTAAGTTCACAAACTCATCCTAGAAAAAGTGCTGCATACCTCATTGCTGAATATCATTACAATATTCAATACCAGATGGCTGAGGACAGTGCTTCATGTACTCCGGTGAGTTTTTAGTTAGCAGCTATTATTGTTTTTACTTCAGTGGCTAAATGAAACACAAAGGCAGCTAAATGTCATAAAGGAGTTAGGAGTAAGAATTATAAAACTTCATAAAAGAGCCGACATCATGCCAGGTATTCTAACATCTGTGAATTGGGTATCAGCCTGACCTGCTAGCCCTTAACTCTGAGCAGAAATAGATTCACATGTGTCTGAGCAGTTCATTATACTAATGTGCTGTTTAGAGGTATGTGTGCCTTTGTTTTATTTGGGCTAAACTTGAATATTTCCTGTGGCTAGGGAGTTTGGCTGCCCTGTCTCTTTGTATAAATCCCTTCATTTTTCTCCTCTCTTACTTACCTTTCTTTCTTGGCAGGAGATTTTAGGGAGCTGAATCTTCTTTGCCTAAGTGTGGCTGACCAGTTAACATATCACCAGACCTGCTAATGCTCACCTATTTTCTTCCCCCACCTCTGAATCATTATTCCCAGCAGCATTTGACAGCCCTTCCGTCTCACAGTAGTCTTGTACAAGGAGACAGCAGCTTCACACTCACAGCGTCAGCCTGACAGCTCAATAACATGGATCAACTTGTATTCTAGATCAATCTTCCTTAGCTCTGTAAGTACAAACGAAAAAGGAATGCATCCATCTCTGCTTAACACACTCACTTCTGACCTTTCATGTTTTCACAAGAAGTCAACATTTACGAAGGCAAGAGAACAAAAGGAAAAACTAGGGAGGGGAGAAAGAAAATAAAATAGAATATTTCACTTGGCTGGAGAAGTGTATTGACTCACAGCAACAGCTGACCTTTCCCCGAAGGACATCTTCGGACAGCTGTAGTTCTTGTTAATCGTGAATTATCATCCCTTGCCCAGCTTCTGGGTCTGCTCTCCTCACAAACACCCTGTCTGCGTAAGAAAGCAAGAGACTCAGAGATAACACAGGAAAACAGGGTCATGCCACATTCTCTAAGAATTGTTGGGGGCTAGCACTGAAGAAGCACGTGGAGGCCACCCCATGCCACCTCTGTTTTTGACAAATGTATTCATTTCAATAACCAACGTTACCTGAGAGATTGTGTGTGTGTGTGTGTGTGTGTTGCAAGGACACACCACCATAAAACGTACACGGGAATGTACAGATGGAAAAAGCATTTCTGTCATCTTGCTGAACTTCTAGCCAGAAGTTAAATGACTTATCTGCAGAAATACAGGTTAGGGGCTGTAGTGTGTGAGATACTCTGATCTCTGGTATTACAAACCCTATATCTTTCTTTCTAAAAGGCATACTCTTGCCAACTTCAAGGCCATTAACTCCTCTCACCATTCTCCTACGGAATTTTCATTACACCGTCTTTAATTAGCTAATTAGTACAAAGCAAAAGCATCTCCATATATTTTAGCCTCAAAACATATTAAAGCATCATAAGAGCAGAAGCGTGTTTGTGTCCATCCTTAGGCCCAAGTCTGGCTAGTGGACCGCCTTGAAAGTGGCACACAATTACAGAAGCTCCCTGCTCATCCAAGGTTTCACTTTTTGAGGTTTTAGTCACCGGCAATAGACCCAGCTCCGAAAATAGGAAGATACTTTGAGAAGGAGAAAAGGGGAAAAAGATATTCACGTAACTTTGATTATAGTATCTTCTATGTTTCTCCTACTTTACTATTAGTTACTATCATTAATATTTTAATGTACCTAATTTAGAAATGAAACTTTATGGTAGATATGTATGTACACAAAAAAACATAATGTGTAGAGTTCAGGACTGTCTGTGGTTTCTGACATCTCCAGGGGTCTTGAAACACGCACTTATTCCCCACAATAATTAAGAGATACTTAAGAGACTGTTGTGTATTTCTTGTGAAATTTGTGTAGGTTTCTCCTAAGGTGGAGAAACCACAACCACAACCCTATGCTGATGGAATTGTGTTCATCACAGCAGTGGGCATCGGGAAACTATGGAATGGTTGAGGATTATTCTAAGGTTCACATGGGTCTTGATCTTGAAGTCTATGGAAATAGTAGTGCTGAGTCATTCTATAGCAATAAAAGCCAATCTTTTCAAGCATGCTTGGTTCTTGTTTACCTTATAACTGTTAACCAACTGGAAACTTAATGATTTACAGATTCTCAAGCCATACAAGAAAATAAATAGTGCTTGAGAACCATTGTATTTTTTGGCTCACAAAATATAACACTTTTCCTATGCTTCTTACCATTTATGACACTAACAGATAAAAATAAAATTTTAGTTTTCTTACTATAAACATATATACAGTTTTATATACACACACCTAAGGACGGTTCAAATAGAGCAAAGACAGTCATCACAAATAACCAGAAATTGTGTAGGTTAGAACATGAACATGGATTGTCTTAATATAAGAAAACTTTATTTAACTTCAAAACACTGTTTTGCATCAGAAAGAGCTTCGTAAAAGCATAATAAATCATTCTGTTGTCTAGAAATGAGACAATTACAGCTTAGCGAATTTGTCAGGGTCTTCACCACAAATCAAGCTAGTTTTCAGAAAGCACAAGTTGGTAAATATAAAAATGGAAGAATAACATACTAAAAAGGGAAAAATACTGAGTTTAAAAATTTTTTTAATAGAAAATAGAGCATATTGGAAATGAAAACCTCAGGATGTTATTTTAGGATTTAAAATTCTATTTATTTATAATGGTAGTTACATAGAAACTAAATGTAGTAGAATTTTGTGTACTATGCCACCTGTGATTTATTTGTCCTTTCCCCTTCTTTTTTTTTTTTTTGGACAAAACCTCAAGCTGTCGCTCTGGGTAGAGCGCCATGACATCACAGCTCACAGCAACCTCCAACTCCTGGGCTCAAGCGATTCTCCTGCCTCTGCCTCCCAAGTAGCTGGGACCACAGGTGCTGAGCCCCTTTTCTGCCTTTTTTAAAGGCACTCTAATTTTTAAAATTTTTTTATTAAATCATAACTGTGTACATTACTGCATTTATGGGGTGCAACATGCTGATTTTATATCCAATTTGGAATGCTTACCTCACACTGGTTAACATAGCCTTCACTTCAGTTACTTAATTGTTGTGTTAAGATATTTATACTCTACTCTAAATATATTTGACATGTACCCTTGCAATATGCACCATAGGAGACATCCCACCAATTACCCTCCTTCCTTTTTTTTTGTTTTTTGAGACAGCGTCTCACTTTGTCGCCCTCGATAGAATGCCATGGCATCACAGCTCACAGCAACAACCAGCTCTTGGGCTTAGGCTATTCTCTTGCCTCAGCCTACCAAGTAGCTAGGACTACAATTATTCTCCTTCCACCCGGCCTCTCCCCTCACCCTCTTCCGCCCTCTTCATTCTGGACTATAGTTGTGTTTTATCATTATTATGAAAGTATGTGTGATTATATATTTGTTTCTTAATAGTACTGAGTGTCCTTGCCCTTGAAGCCTATGTAGCTCAGCAGTTCCACAACTTATCGTCTGGGCTAGGCCAACACCATCTTTCACCTAGACTGTCGCAACAGACTCCTGATTGGACTTATTCTTCCTACACTTGACCTCAAATTATTTATCCTCCACAGGTCAGCCATGATAATTCTTTTAAAACTTAAGTTAGATGATGTCATCTACACAAAGCCACCCAATGTCTTCCCGCAATACAATAAAACATAAAATTGTACTATGACCTAAAAAGCCCTTTATGGTCTTCCCTCTATCCCTGTGTCTTTATTTCCCATCACTCTCCCCCTGCTCATTCCATCACAGCCATGCAGACCACCTTGCTATTCTTCAAATATGCATGGGCATACTGGGCTTAGAGCTTGCCCTTTGTTTGAATGTTATTTGCTCAGGAAGGCTCCTAGCTTATCAATTCAACTTATTCTCATCTCTTGTCAGACAATCACCATCCTGATCCATCTTATCAAAAATAACATTGTCCATCACTCTCTGTCTTCTGATCCTGTTTCATTTTTCTTCAATGTGCTTTTTTCCACCTCATGATGTTTAGTTATTGGTTTGCTTGATGTCATGTTGCCTCCACTAAAATGTAAATTCTATCAGGGCAGGGGTTTTGTCCGATTTGTTAACAGCTCTACAAAAGTAACTTTTTATAAGATGAGTGGAGAATAAGTGTTTCTTGGATGAATGAAAAGTCCAGGAGCCTGCCCTCAGTATATCACAGAAAGCCCCAAATTTCTCCTTTTCTGTAGGTGCCATGCTGACCACTCTTCAGTCTATTAACAAAATGTAAAAGAATATTTCTTGAGAGCGTCTTCTCATTGATAAAAACTATATTCCCATGTTGTTTTCCTTGATTAAACATTCCTTTTTGTCCTAGGGCACCTTTACCTAGATGGGTTAAAGTACAGTTTTTATCAATGAGAAGATAAAATGTGTATAGTTTTTATCAATGAGAAGAAGCTCTTAAGAAATATTCTTTTACATTTTGTTAATAGACTGAAGAGTGGTCAGCAAGGCATCTAGAGCTTGGCATGGTCTGACATGCAGCTTTGTACTTAGGAACTGGCATTTTAAGGGGACTCATACCCTACTTTCCATGTGTTATTTAAACACTTTACATCTTTAGATTTTTCTTAGGTAAATTATCTTAGAATTTTGTTTGAAAGATTTAACTAAAAAGAGCATTCAAAGAGTTTATCACAGCCCTTGATACATGTTAAACACTCAAATGGAAATGGTTTCCCATCCAGTATCACTGTCAAACTTGATTATTACTCACCAATACTTGATCAGAGAATTTTTTTTTTTTTGAGACAGTCTCACTATGTCACCCTTAGTAGAGTGCTGGGGCGTCACAGCTCACAGCAACCTCAAACTCTTGGGCTTAAGCAATTTTCTTGCCTTGTCCTCCCAAATATCTGGGATCACAGATGCCCACCACAATGTCTAACTTTTTTTTTTCTGGTAGTTGTCCTTGTTGTTTGGCAGGCCCAGGCTGGGTTTTAACCCGCCAGCCCAGGTGTATATGGCTGGTGCCCTAGCCACTTAGCTATAGGTGCTGAGCTTTGATCCGAGATTCTTGATGAATAATGTCTATATTGGCTCAATGGGATCATTTATAGTCTATCAAACAAAGCACCAATTCTAATATAAATGAACTAAAATATGCTAATAGTAATGACCTGCAGATAAAAATTGAGTGTCGCAATTGTACTCCTATAGGCCCTAGAACCACAAATGGTTTGCAAAGCCCAACGTCTAAAGTGAGCTAATAATCATTCTTAGAATCACCACAAATATACAGTTTTTCTTAAACTGAGTATCACTCTGTCATCCTGGGAAGAGTGCCGCGTTGTCCCTGCTTACAGCAACCTCACACTCTTGGGCTCAAGTGATCCTCTTGCCTCTGCTTCCCTAGTAGCTGGGACTACAGGTGCCCACACATGTGATGAATTTTGCTCTTGCTCAGGCTGATCTTAAACTCCTATGCTCAAGCAATTCACCCACCCTGGCCTCCCAGAGCTAGGAATACAGGCTTGAGCCACTGGACTCAGCCTAATTTTTCTATCTTTAGTAGAGATGGGGTCTCACTCTTGCTCAGGTTCGTCTTGAACTCCTGAATGTGTGCTATGTACCTGCCTCCACCTCCCAGAGTGCTGGGATTATAGGCATGAGCCACCATTCTGGCTACCAGGAATATTCCTAGTTTCCATCTCTAGTTGTGAAAAACAGCAAAAGTTGTTGTTAAAACAATAATATGAAAAATGACAGTGTTGGGTGGTGCCTGTAACTCAAAGGAGTAGGGTGCTCGTCCCATATGCTGGAGGTGGTAGGTTCAAACCCAGCTCTGGCCAAAAATTGCAAAAAAAAAATGACAATGTCTTCCACATGTATAGGATGTGGTGCTCTGCAAAAGCCCTTCTTAGGAAGACAGCTGGAGGACTTTGGACATTGACTACCTGGGTTTGAATTCGAATCACTGGGTTTTTCACCTCTGGGATCTCAGGCAATTTCTTCACCTCTTTGTGGCTTAGTTCTTTCATCTATAACATGGAGAAGATAGTATTAATGTAATATCATCAGATTGTTGTGAAACTTACATGAGTTATTCCTCACAAGGTATTTACTATAAATACAGCACATATAAAATACTCGATTTAGTTACCTGTTAGTAACTCTCACAACAGTTATTCTAAATACTCAAGACAGATATTATAATCCTCATTTTACAGAAAAGGAAACTGACTTTAAAGAGGTAAGAGCTTTGACCAAAATCATAGTGCTTATTTTTGTGATGGTTCTGGGAATCAAAGACAAACACTTAAACTTCCAAATCAGCATTAGCAGTTATATTGTCTTTCTCATTTATGTGGTAAACATAGGACAGAATGCTGACACTAACAGGTAGGCAACATATGCAGGAGACATGACCAATGCAGGTGTCTTATTTCTCATAATTCTGAGATGGGACATCCAGGATCAATGGCTTGATACCTGCTTTCAAGACAGCACTTTGTATTGCATCCATAGGAGTGAAGCAGGAGTGAAAGGGCCAAACACATCATCTGTTGGAGTGGACTCCCCATGACTGTATCACTTCCCAAATGTCCCACCACTTAACACATGTACTATTGCATTGGGTACTAAGTCTCAGTATGAATTTTGGAAGAACACAAACATGCAAATCACAGGGGTAAGTGTTCATCAACATATACCAGTGTTTTATACCCTCTGCTAAGTAAGATAATAAAGAACTTCTACCCTGGTTGATAAATAGCTACTGCCCTTTGGGTGCTCTTTGCCAAGCTCCCCTTCCCATCCCCCAGGAGTGCTAATCTGCTCCTGGGGAAACCCTGAACCTCCCACATTTAGCATCTAAGGTTTGAATGTCCACTACAAGAGCCTAGACTGACGTCTGCTGTTTGCTCTGTTCTGATTATTTGATACAACTGTGGCTCCTGTTTTAATATTTTTAAAGTATTCTCTGGATGCCGAAGACCTCACAGAAATACTGTACAAGGGAGCACACCCCTGTCCTCTTCAGAGACCACAGCAAGTTGGAGATTTCATAGTTCAGTTCAGAAGGTTTGGTTTGAGGAAAGTCTCACCTCAGGAATCACAAGGTGAAATTGCCTGAGTTAGATTTCTAGGCAACTTTCTCCATAAATGCAAACAAACCTTTTTAAGAAAAAAACATCATTCTGTATATACGCAAATGATTTTTTTTCTTAAAGTTCCGAATTTTGTTCTGGTTATTTATATTTCTAATTTGATTTCTCATTTTTACACATTTAACCATATGACATCTTTGCCTCACTAAGGAATGCAGTAAAATATAGAAAAATATAGTAATGTGGGAAAAGGCACATTTCTCATAACTAAGAAAATAGGTCACTTAAAATGTAATTCAGCACGCCACACACCCGGGCACTGTGGATTTCAGCTGCAATGTGTACGCTTGCAGTTCATCCATACCCATTAGAGTTTATTTACATCTAACTATTATTGCTTTAAAAATAATTATGATTCTACTTTAGAAGGAAAACAACATAAACATTTTGGAAACTGTGTCTTTTATCATAATTTTAAAGGTATTAAGTGACTAGCTGTGCTTCAAAAAGGGCCAAGAAAACTGCAAAGAGGCTGAAATAATTGTAAGGAGTGGAGAAGAACATTTGAATTTGCATAAAGCTACCCAGCTAAATATAGCTTTTGACAGTCTTCTGTATTATATTTCTTCATTTACACACAATAACGTGCATTTGTATTAGACCATGCTGACATATTACTAACATCTCTAGCTTAACAGAGATGTTATTGGATATTTCCATGTCAATATAACTGGTTTGATTGAATTTGTTAATTAACAACAGTCATGTGTCACTTAATAACAGGGATACTTTCTGATAAATGCACTGTTAGACAATTTTTTCTTGTGTAAACATCCTACTTACAAAAATCTAAATGGTACAGCCTGCTACACAACTAAGATATATGGTACAGTCCATCGCTCCAGGGCTACGCACCTGTATAGCATATTCTTGGGCCAAATACTGTAGTCAACTGTAATGCAATTGTTCTTATTTGTATATATAAACATAGAAAGGTACAGTAAAAAAAGTATAAAAGATAAAAAATGGTTCCCCCTCCATAGAGTATTACCATGAATGGGACTTACAGGATGGGGAGGTGCTCTGGGCGAGTCAGTGAGTGCATGTGTAGGCTGACCAGATGGCCCAATTTTGGCGGGACAGTCCCGCTTTTCAACAATTTGTCCTAAGTCCTGTGGTGTTTTTAAAAACTCCCGATTTTTGGAAAGAATACACAAACAGGCCAGAGAACAAGAAGGGAATATACGGTTTTCGGCTGCCATGTGGCTATTTTGCCAGAATATGAGTTTTATATTATTTTTGTTAATTTTATAATGTTAAACTTTAATAAGAACAAATAATTGTTGAGAAGTGATTATGGAGAACTGCCTATCAAAGTTTGCATTGTTGTCAGGCCCCATCCTGCCCCGCCCCCCCCCCATGTTGTCCTGCTTTACAAATGTAAAAATCTGGTCACCCTAAATATGCCTTCAGAAGAGAAAAATGCAAGTCAATTCCAGGTGGGGGATGCAGTAGCATGGGGAGGAGGGAGACAGAGGGGGATGGAGGGTCACAGTGTGTGACACACCCCTTGGGGACAAAACACAATTATAAGATCGACTTTATCTAACAAAGGCAATCAGTGTACCCTTATTCTTTATAACCTTAATGAACCCCAAACAATAAAATCAGGAAATAAAAATTAGCCACACAGAAATTATTAGACCTACCTTATGTGGCTGGAGGTCATGAGACCCCAATTCCAGACAGGTCATGTCACCCACAAGGAAGGGCACTGCTCAGAGGCATGGAGGGGTCCACAGCACAGAGACAGCCCTGGCTTGGTTTCATCCCCCACCCCCCACTCTATCAGAATCCCCTATTTGTCTGATCATGTTTCCACACGGGTGCCCACACTTTCCTGAAGCTGCGTATAAAAGTTAACTATTTATACCTGTACCTCTGTGCCTTGTTCTGAAGGTGCCTTTGTATACACAGTAAGTAAATTTCTACACCTTTTCTCTACTCAATCTTTCCTTTGCAAGATGACTTCTCAGTTAAGCTTCAGAGAACTCAGGGGTGCCTCCACCCTTGGCCCCTCAACCTCCATGAAATTCAGATCAGACCTCCCAGAAGGAAGTTATCTGTCCAACTTCCCCAGCATCTCCACCATTTCCAAGTGTCTTTTGTTGGATGGAATCTTACCCAGGTGACCAGCCATGCAAGGTGAGATGGTAGGGCTGATGTCACAGGGCTCCCTCAAAGCCCAGCCCACCCACCCTCAGCTTCAGAGGAAATTTATGACCCTGCAAAAGAGACCAGGGCTGGGAAGATGACCACCCCGTCAGGCAGGGACACACATACAGCTATGTGATCCTGACTGCGTTTATACTGAACAATTTCCATCTCATGTTCAAAATTACAATTCCAAAGCACCTCATCGTCTTAGGCAGTTTATGGCCTTAAAGAGGGCAACTTCAGAAGACCATGGCACAGACTTTCGTGAGATAAAAAGCTTACAGGGTAGGCCAGGTAGGGTGGCTCACACCTGTAATCCCCAGCACTCCAGCAGGCAGGTGGATCGCTTGAGCTCAAGAGTTAGAGACCAGCCTAACCAAGAGAAAGACCCCATCGCTACTAAAAATATAAAAACTAGCTGGGCATCCTGGTGGGCACTTCTCACCCCAGCTCATTGGGAGGCTGAGGCAGGAGGATGGCTTGAGCCCAGGAGACTGAGGTTGCTGTGAGCTAAGATGATACCATGGCATTCCAGCCAGGGTGACAGCGAAACTCTGTCTCAAAAAACAAAACAAACAAAATAATCTTTCAGAACAGCTACACTGTCTCAAAAATCAGCAGGTATCACAGGTACACATTTTCCAATCCTTTGAAAATATCAGTTATATAAAACTAGAGGTAACATTTCTGAAAACCATACACTAACTATCAGGGAAGAATGGTCTCAACTCCATCTACTGGTAATGAGACACCACAGTCACTGATTAAAGATGAGTTTTACAGCACCGATGAGGTTAGATGTGAGAAACCCTGCAGTTATGCTCAACGCACACAAAAATCCTTCATGAGCATCTTACCAGCATGTGCATCTAGGTCAGCAGTAAGAACTTTCTCTTGCAGAGTGACGGAAACTAACTAGGGTGCTACAGTGATATCCAGGTTCCCAGCCTACTCTGCAGCTTAATAATTTAATCCTGACACTGACGGCAAGGCTGGAGGTGAGGTCTGCGTGGTAAGAGGTAGGAGTCTGGCTTCAGGTAGCTCTGGGCTCCAACTCTAGCTGAAAATGTTCCCAGCTGCAGTGCCAGCAGCCACCTGCAAGTTTTCATTTCCTCGTAGGTGAGACAAGGCTAACCCCTCCAAGGGAGGTCGTGAGGATTAAACAGAGGAACATCTACAAAAATCCACCGTTGGCTGGTTAGCAGGGTCTCAATGAGCTGATGCAAAAGAGTATATGTGGGGCTGTTTGGAAGCAACAAGGCATTTCTGGTTCGCGCCTGTAGCTCAAGCAGCTAGGGCACCAGCCACATACACGGCACGGCAGCTGGGGGGTTGAAACCCAGCCCGGGCCTGCCAAAGAACAATGATGACTACAAACAAAAAACAGCGAGGCATTGTGGTGGGTGCCTATAGTCCCAGCTACTTGGGGAGGCTGAGGCAAGAGAATCCCTTAAGCCCAAGAGTTTCAGGTTGCTGTGAGTTATGATGCTATGGCACTCTAACAAGTATGACACAGTGAGATTCTGTCTCAAAACAACAACAAAAAAACATACATTTCTGCAGACTTATTGAAACAAACCATAAGATCCTTGAGAAGGTAGTAAGCCCACGTGAGTTTAACTGGAAGAAATATTTGAATGAAGACAGACTGAACTTCGGGAAGATACAAACTCATACCGACTTGGAGAACCTTCATTGGATAGAACAAAGCAAAGCTCTTACGTAAAGAAATTACAGGCTCGGCACCTGCGGCTTGAGTGGCTAAGGCGCCAGCCACATACACCAGAACTGGCAGGTTCCAATCCAGCCGAGATCTGCCAAACAACAACGACAACTAAAACCAAAAAAGAGCTGGTATTGTGGTGGGCGCCTGTACTCCCAGCTACTTGGGGAGGCTAAGGCAAGAGAACTCCTTAAGCCCAAGCGTTTGAGGTTGCTGTGAGCTGTGATGCCAAAGCACTTCAAGGGTGACATAGTGAGACTCTGTCTCAAAAAAAAAAAAAAACAAAGAAAGAAAGATATACAAGTTATCAGGCTGTGTCAAGTCATGCCACAAACAGAGCCATGGAGGGAAGATCCTAGCTAATGCCTGCCTTGTTCTATAATCTCTGTTCTTGGCAGTCAATGATTCTTGCAATTCCTTTTAACAGATTTCATTTTTTTAACCCTCCTTTTTGGGTAACGACACAGCATGTGTTAGTCCATTAAAATAAAACTGAAATAATATTTTTTCCATTCCTTAGGTGGGAAAATAGCATTCATGCATTTATTACTTTTATTGCAAGAGGATAAAACCTCCAGGAACACACTGCCCCGTTTTGCCGGAAAAACTCATCTATTCCTAGAGCAAGCCCTCCCTGAATTCACGGGCCCCGTGCATGCAGCCCTATGTTACTTAATCATCTTTTCTAAATGTCTGGCTGTCGAGGGTTTAAAAATATTTTTTCAGGACACCGGTAATAGTAGATTCCTGCAAGCAAAAAGTAAACGCTTCCCAACCTTTCTCAAGGGGACCAAAGTAAATGGGAAATCAATGGTGGAGATCAAGGAATTTTAAAGTCTATCGCCGGGGTGTATAATCAGCAGAGTTGGCCCCTTTCACTCCATCAAATAAAAGGAGGTCTGTGGCGTGTTTGCCGGGTCACAGTGGCTCATTGGGAGACCATGAATAGGCTGACAGAGAGAAGCTGAGTACCCTCTTTCATTGCTTCTGGGCCCTTTCAGTCTTATCACCGTTTCTTTTTTACCTCTTCAAAAGGTAGACTTACAATGTGACAGTTTTCTCTCCTCTTTCCTTAAACAAAAAAAAGAAAGAAAGAAAAATATATATTCTACTGTTGATTCGGGAAAGAGAAGCCGGTAAGAAATCCTCGTGTGGATTTCAGAGTTGCTTAGTACAATTCAGCTTTAGAGGGAAGAGGAAATGGGTTTCTTTTGGAATCTGATGTATCAGTAACTCCAGCCCATCCTAAGTGCACCCCAGGGCTTGTGATTCCCCCCAAGTTAGAAGTTGCTCGATGCCCAGGGCTCCATGCTGAAGAGACAGAGCAAAGCTTTGCCCCGTGTGGCCACACGGCCTGAGCCCCCACACTGCAGCCTTTCACAGGGTCCTGTGCAGAGCCCACACTCATGGGGCTTCCTCCTTCCCCCTCCTCTGTATCAGGGACCCTTTTTTAAAACACCAAGAAGCCCAGTTTCCTGTTTTCAATGCTAGTAGCCAGAGCAACTTAAGCCAGAACCCTCTGGAAAACATTCAGACCAGCATGCCATCAGCTCACTGCCAACATTAATGGAAATTATCCCCCCAAACTTGGTACATCAGAAACTATTAAAAAAAGAAGAAGAAGAAAGAAAAACACATAAAAGCATAAAAGAGTAAGATCTGTGACACCACAGGTTTTAATCACTGGTTCTTTCTGTTTCTCTCTCTTTTCTGCAATGCTACAAGCACCCTGGAATTCTGAGTACTTGGGGGAGCAACACTCATGAGTGATTTGCATTTTTAGGAGACAAGTGCATTTCTCTACTTCACCAAGTCTCTTATAGGTTAATGTTTTCACATAGAAGAGAAAACCAAAATAAAAAAAGGACACCCAGAATGAAATTAAAATATCTGATTGCAAACAAAATATTCTCTTTTCTTTCTTTCTTTTTTTTTTTTTTTTCAGTTTTGGCTGGGGCTGGGTTTGAACCCACCACCTCCAGTATATGGGGCCAGTGCCCTACTCCTTTGAGCCACAGACACTGCCCTCTTTTTTTTTTTTTTTTTGAGAAACAGTCTCAAGCTGTCACACTCCTTAGAGTGCTGTACTGTCACAGCTCACAGCAATCTCAAACTCTTGGGCTTAAGTGACTCTCTTGCCTCAGCCTCCCAAGTAGCTGGGACTACAGGTGCCCGCTGTAATGCCCAGCTATTTTTTTGGTGCAGTTGTCGTTGTTGTTTAGCAGGCCTGGGCTGGGTTCAAACCCGCCAGCCTTGGTGTATGTGGCCAGTCCTGGAACCAGTGAGCTACAGGTGCTGAGCCAAGAAAACCTTCCTGGTCCTATTTCCTTATTTGAAGCATCTTCAAGCACATTCCTGGAGCATCAAATGTCCTCTCTCCATTTTACCTTGTACCTTATATTGTACCACGCCCATGTTGCAACCCACACACACATCTCTCTCATGGCTCACTTGTTAAACTCTTCATTTTCGGCACCTTTTCAATGCGTTTCTGCTTTGAAAACAAACGTGTCTCCATCGGCCTAAGAGCATTATTTACGCAGCAGCAGGAACCCACACCCGAAAAGTATGTCTTTAAATCTTATTGCGAAAAAGGGATCATTCTCTAACCACACATGGCGCAGAAGGGATGAAACAGCTTAACAGCATGGATCTAAGCTTGAATTTCCCTGTATTGGCCCGTGTCCTTTAATCATAAATAATTAAATGGAACCAATGTCAAAGTTGAATTTCCACCCAGGCAGATTGCAGTGGAATAAAAACCATAGACAATCTTCCGAGCCCCGTGTGCACAGGTGATCAGTTAGGGAATGGGGTAAAATGTTTTTCTGCACACAATGTCTGACCTTCACTCCTGTCTCCCCTTCCTCCTGTGTTATAAATTTAGCTCCCACCCTAAGGACGCCTACCTTGAATAGTTCAGGTGGTTTGATTCAGGAGACTGGTTTCAACTGCATTGTTGTTTGGGGTCGGGGGCTTTGTCAACTGTTGTTTACTACGGGTCACGGGTTATGGCTAGTAAGGTTGTTTAAGATAAAGGTTAATAGGGTTCTTGCTTTTAACTCGTATGGATAAAACTGCAATTTTGGAAATGGGAGAGCAGAACCGTCTCGGACAGGGCACTCTCACTGCTCACCAGAATCGTCAGCCTTCCGACAAGGAAGGTTGGGTGGACCCACCCCCCATCCTTGCATGTTGCCTGACAGTGAAAAGTGGCCAGATGGTCTCAGTCCGGTAACTCTGGTGCCAGAAGTTGAAACACAAATGAACCTACATTTCCCTCCCCTTTGGTCAAAGAAGATGGATAAAGTTAGACAATGTACATGATCCCTTTGACATTTAGGTTCCAGGGACAAGCCGCTCAGCTGAGGACGCCCCTGCCCCAACCCTTCTGTGGGGGCTCTTCCCTTAACTCTTTTCTTCTGAATTAAATCGACTTCCCCGACTGCCCTTCCTAAGCTTCACTTTCACTTCCCATTTCTCTCTGTCTGTGAATTCATTCATGGTCTTTGTAAGACGAGGACCTGGTTGATCAATCCGGGTAACAAAAGCCCATGCCGTGTGCACACAGTTAAAAAAAGACGCTTATCCAACCACATAGGGTCAGCACTGTGGTCCGGAGTTCTCCAGAAACTGGAGGAACACCCCCAAACTCCGGGAGCCCCTCCGTCAGAATGACAGGCAGACACCTGCCTGCCCCTGACTGCTCCAGAGGAAACCACTTACCTAAGATGCCCAGCCTGTAGTTAATGGTGATGACGATGACGTTCCCATAGCTGGCCAAGATGCTCCCGTCGATCATATTCCCGGTGCCCTCCATGTAAGATCCACCATGGATATAAACCATGACCGGCTTCTTACTGTTCTGCTCATGGATATCTGGAAGAAAAGCCAAGTAAGGAAATACAATAAAAAAAAAAAAATCACACAGACTCACGGATGCTAAATAAAGATTCAAGGAGTTTCATTAATCTTCCTACTTTTTAAAAAAATTTTCCTACTTTTGATCTGAATTAATTACATTTTTATTTTTGCGCCTGGGATAAGCCAGCCTAAGAAAAATGGGCGATGCTATTATCGCGTTTTCTATTCATAGGGATGATATTCTGAGAAGCAGAGGGACACTGGGACTAATCTAAGCCACTGTGCATAGTCCCTAAATCTGACTCAAGCTTTAAAATGTGATTTAAATGGGGGTGGCACCTGTGGCTCACAGGAGTAGGGCGCTGGCCCCATAGGCCGGAGGTGAAGGGGTTCAAACGCAGCTCCGGCCATAAAAAAAACTGCACACACACAAAAAAATGTGATTTAAATGGAAGAAATACGTGGCATCCTGGATGAAATGAATCTTGTCATCTAAGTGTAAAATAACTTTGAGATAGTAATTAGCTTTCATATCCCTGCCGTTGTAATTGGCTGGTGAAAGAACAGATTCGATTTCAATTTGACAAGGAAAAAAACACAGAAAAGTAGTTGTGAAATTATAAACTTTCAAGACAAGACAGACGATGACAAAAACATTTTTTTTCCATTATAAATTATCAGTGAAAGAGAAATGGGGTAAAAAAACGATGCCCCAGCAAATGTCTTTCCTGTACTGATTGCAGTAAGACACCCACAGATGTAAGTGGTAAGAATAAAAGGTGCAAAAAAAAAATGGCCAAAGACTCCAAACTCAAAGCAAAATTACTTAAATGTTTTATGTTTTCATGGGGAGTATAAATGCCCACTGCGATTTGCAATCAATAAGAACTCCTAGTAATTAATTATTTTAATTAACAATCCTGTTAGAACAATTATCTGTGATAATATAAATTCAGACACCATCTGGACAGCTTGCTTTCTGAAAAGTTATGATTAAAC
>CAUYQV010052135.1:0-26509 GCA_963574575.1 Galagoides demidoff
CAAGCAGGAGGGATAACTGGCTGATAGAATTCTGATTTAATATTGAATTGTGAATCTTTATCAATCAGACAAAAATTCTTCAGGATGGGAATTGTACTCTGTCATTTTACATATTCCTAATTTCCTAATTCTGAAGCAAAATGTGGAACAGGTACTATTTTCAGTTTATCTCTCTTTCCATTAAAAAGTTAGTATTAAATTAATTTTGTCATTTTTATTCAATTAATATTCTTCCAGTTGATTTTTATTCAATTAATGTTGTTAAGTTCAGTAGTTCTCAGCCTATTCCTAGTACATAAATCCAATAATATCATGAGAACTATCAAAATATTCCTATCTTAACCCACTGACATCCTCCATACATCTTCCTATCAATAGCAGACCAATATTTTCATGACGGAAATAGGAAATATCATTCCACTCTCCTGTGTGCTCAGAGCCTTTAGTAACAATTCACTGCCTGCACAACAAAGCTAATAACTTTATTTTACTGGATGATTTTGTATAGTTTAACTCCAAATACTTTTTTTTGAAGCATATATTCAATGCTCACCTTTTTGAATCTTCTTACAAAAACAATGAATCAGACACATACCCTCTACTAATGTTCACCAGATGACCTCGAGTTTGCTTCACCATTCATGTAAGCTTATTTAATTTCTTTTCATAATTTGTTTTGTGTTTTTGACATTTTGAAAGTTAAAGAATTTTAGTAGATACTATCTAAGAGTTATTTCAAGCAATTTTTTTTAAAGGATACTATAACATCTTTAGGTCTTTATGAACAATGTATATTCTTCTGAGTATTTTTTTTTTTGAGTTACAGTCTCACTATGTCACCCTCGGTAGAGCCCTGATGTCACAGCTCTTGGCAACCTCAAACTCTGGGACATAAGTGATTCTCTTGCCTTAGCCCTCCAAGTAGATGGGACTACAGGCACCTGCCACAGTGCCACAGCTATTTTTTTGTTATTACAGTTGTCATCATTGTTGCGTACCTGGCCCGTGCTGGGTTCAAACTCGCCAGCGTCAGTGTATGTGGTTGGTGCCATAACCACTGTGCTACAGGAATGGAGCCTATCCCTATATTTCTTATGCCCTCAGGGATAGTTTTCTTTGTTTATTCCAAGATGGCACCAGTTTTCATGTTGGGATATCTAATTTGTTAAGTACTTGGGTGTTAATCTACTTGAAAAATAAGATCTTATTTATAGTATATGTTACAATAGCTTTCATTGGTGATTTCTGAGTGCTTGTTTGGAGGTTTTAACAGGAGATCATAGCATATACCCTTGAATAAGGAACAGTCCTTCTCTATTGGAGAAGGTCATCCTCTTCAACTGAGCACGCAGCTTTGTGAAGGATGCACATGGAGGAAGGGGACATTCACCTAGCCAGCCAGATTAGTTGAATCAACCCTCATGATCAATGAGGTGACAGATCACAGCCAGGTTGCCCTCACATTGCCACTTGTGCTTTTTGAATGTGGGATACTACCAGAAAACATGAAAAGTGCTAAAATGTGGGCAAAATCTGAACTACTTTTGGGAAAAATGAAATTCCATTCCCTTGGAAATCTAGGATTGGTGTATGCTATTTTATGTTTGAGAATTTTGTTTTTCAAATCTGTGATTTTTAGAAAATAAAATCGATAAGTGCTTTCAAAAAAAGTAAAAAAAATAATGGGAACACTTGTCATAAAAGGCACTTTTGATATCTTAGTTGAGCAAGTAGGCATAGACTACTTATTTAACGGGTGAGAAAATTCACAATGAGGGGGGTTGAGTAACTATCATAACATTATAGAAGTTGAGTGTGCATTTTGAATCTTAACAGATTGTTGACCAGAAATTTTATGCAGAAGCTATCCCATGTCACCTGCTATTATTCTGTAATTAAATATGAAAGTGAAACAATGCAAATATACTTTATTTAAACATAAAGAATTGAAATGGAACTTTGCACATACCTTCTATTTAACATTTAATAATATTTTTGGTAAGCTAAACTATATAGCATTCCCCTGCATGCAATGGTATACACCAGGTTTTGCAAATATATCTTGTTCTGCTGTACTTGCCTTTTGAAGAGTATACTCTACATATTCTAGTTAGATTCTTTTTTACACTAGTGACTATTTTTTTCTTAAAAAGGATCTTTTAGTTCTCTTGAAATCCAAAAGGTGAATTTTTGTAACGAGCTCTTTTAGAGGTACCAGAAGGGTGCCGGCCACATATAAGGCTGTTGGGGAGCTGGCTAATACAGCAATGACAACTGCAACAACAACAAAAAATAGCCAGGGACTGTGGTGGGCATCTGTGATCCCAGCTGCTTGGGAGGCTGAAGCAAGAGAATCACTTAAGTCCAAAAGTTTGAGGTTGCTGTGAGCTGTGATACCACAGCACTCTACCTAGGGCGACAGCTTGAGATTCAGTCTGAAAGAAAAAAAAGAAGTACCAGAAGTGCCAGGTTCCTTGCTGCATTCATTTGAACCAATGGTTCTTCTATTCCCTGACTACTTCTAGTAGAAATTGTTTATATCTCTTTTTATTTCGCAAATGGCAGTCAGAGTTAAATTTGAATGAACTGAAGAAAGCACAATTGTTCAGAAAGAATGCTACTTTTTATACTGCTTTAGTCTTTTTCAAACGATTTTGAATTAATGATGATTCACAAGCTACATGTAGTTCACCAAACACTAGTCTGCTTGATTCACTCCTTTCACATATTTGCTATAATCTGATATGCACGTAGATTTGACTGTCATCCATAGAATTCTACTCTTCACTTCCCTGTGGATTTCATAGAGGCATTGGGAATAATTGATATCACACTCACTAACGGTTTACCTTTTCATGTGATAAGAATGATGGGTCATTTCCATAAAAACACCATTTCCCCACTTTGAAGATTCTTTGACTTTTCTCTTAGTACCTTTGGCAAGCCATGGTTACTGGTGTTTTCTTTTCCAATAATATTTTATGGGTAGAGACACAGTTGTAATAATTATCTTAGTAAACATGAGGCCAGGAATCAAGACATGGCTCAAAGACAGATAATGCAGTTTCTGGTAGCTTTTTGTCTTCACCCAAATAGATCTCAAGGTTGCACATGTAGCCAGTCTCACCTTCACAGAGCATTCTCATTAAAATCCCATATGTTGTTATCTTTGCCAGATTATATGTTCTGAAGCTGATATGTCCTGTATATGGTCTCATCTAGGGATAATTCCTACTTAGGTATTCACAAAGACTGACATGTTGGAATAAAGTAATCTGAAAGAGGCCTAATTTTATAAAGTTTATCTTCACTAGATATAGCTTGTAAATTAACACTAAGATGAAAAAAATGTAAGGATTTGCTCAAACATCATTCTGGTCATAGTGTTAGGAAATATCTGTATTTTAAGCAAAGGGTCTGTTGACCAGTAATCTCTTCAATGTGATTTTTTAAATTTGTTTCTTTGTCTTATTGATAACAAACCAAGAAATTTCTTTATATCGTTAGTGACAACTACCATCCATGGTAAAATTCTAGCAGAGTTTTTATAAAGTTGTTCCATTTGGTGGTGGTATAAATTGGATTGAAGAGCAACTAACTCAAAAATATTGTTATCAAAAAGTAAGCCTGGCACTTCATTATTTATGAATCACTAACTTCAAAAATTACACCTGAAATATTTGTATCACCCTCCAATTTTGGTGTAATATTATTTTTTAATCCACTTCAAATTACTTTCACTGTCACATTCCAGTCCTTCTTCTTCTTTTTTTTTTTTTTTTTTTTTGCCATTTTGGTGATCTAATGTCAGATTTACAACTGTCTTCTGATAAACTATCATTTCCCAGATCACTACAAAACATTTCAAAATCACTTGAACAATCAGATAAACATTTGCATATAATTCATTGACAAATTATTTACTGTCACTATGTGTCATGGTTGAATTTTTTGCAATGTTAGAATTGTGATAAAAATCTCAATATTTAGAAAAATAATTTTGTTATAATAAAGTGAATATGACTGAACATGGTCAAGAAAGCTCTTACAACATCCCACATTAAACTGTGTTTCAGAAATTGCAATAGCTGGCTCAGTGCCTGTAGTACAGTGGTTATGGCACCAGCCACATTCACCGATGGTGGCAGGTTCGAACTTGGCCCATGCCAGCTAAAACAACGATGACAACTGCAAGAAAAAAATAACCATTGTGGCAGGCTCCTATAGTCCCAGCTACGTGGGAGGCTGAGGCAAGAGAATTGCTTAAGCTCAAAAGTTTGAGGTTGCTGTGAGCTGTGACGTCACAGCACTCTACTAAGGGCAACATAGTGAGATTCTGTCTCAAAAAGAAACAAACAAAAAAACTGCAATAGCTAATACAAGTGCAAACGTGTTAACTCATGATTGGTCAACAATGTGTTAACCTCAATCTCTAGCACTAGATTGTGTACAATTCCTCATTTTTTATTCCATGTCCCATGCTGAGTCAAAGTTTTATTTCATGCCAGAAAAATTATACAAACAGAGCCTTGGTGGGTGGGGAAAGAAGCTGGTACTTGGCCTTCCTTGTCCTTTGCTTTCCCCTTGGCAGGTGCTAGGCTTGTTGTGTGAGCTGGAACAGTGGTAGGACTTGACCAGTTTTCACCCTGAATGTTATGAAAAACTAACATATGCTATAAATACTGATGAAAAGAAAACTATTACCCACCCTCCAAATGGTAACACTTATTTTTCATCTTTTATTAATTATAAAGAAATATATGCCATTAAATACACCAAATGATACAGATCTTTAGAAAGTGAAAGTCTCCCTTTTCCTCCAAAGTCATTCCATTTATAGACAAAACTATTGTTAACAGGTTGGTATTTATTTTTCCCAATATTGTACAATACAAAGTATTGTTTAACATTAATCATATCATTCTACATTGTTTGTCTTAAATTTAAGATTTTCCAAGCTATGTATAAGTGACAGCTTTTTATACCAATGCACAAAATTCTTATTACTTTTTTAATTTTTTTGAGACAGAGTCTCACTATGTCGCTCTCAGTAGACTGCCATGGTGTCACAGCTCACAGCAACCTCAAACTCTTGGGCTTAAGCAATTCTCTTGCCTCAGTCTCCCTAGTAGCTAGGGCTACAGGTTTCCACCATAACACCTGGCTATTTTTGTTGTTGTTGTAGTTGTCATTGTGGTTTAGCAGGCTCAGGTCAGGTTTGAATTTGCCAGTTCCAGTGTATGTGGCCAACTCCCTTACCAGTGAGCTACAGCACGGAGACTCTTATTACTACTATCAATATTTTGGCAAGGCAATCCATTGAGTCAGCAGGGAGGGTAAAGACTTTATTTCAGTTCACATATTTGAAAAGTATATAGTTGTATAACAATTTTGTTGGCTACTCATGATTGGTTAAACTTAAGTTTTTTTTTAGAGACAGAGTTGCCTTCGGTAGAGTCCGAAGGCATCACAGCTCACAGCAACCTCTAGTTCTTGGGCATAGGCAATTCTCTTGCCTCAGCCTCCCAAGTAGATGGGACTACAGGTGCCCACCACAACACCTGGCTCTTTTTGTTGCAGTTTGGCCAGGGCCGGGTTTAAACCTGCTACCCTTGGTATATGAGGCTGGCTCCCTACTCACTGAACCACAGGCGCCACCCAAACTTATTTTTCAAAAAATAGAGGCCTTTGTAAAAAATACATCATTCGCTTTTGTTTATGTTTGCAGATTTTGCAAGCTGAGGTCACCAGTGAGGTCTAATTCAGGAAATTTTATTTATTTTCTTTTTTGCACATGTAAGCACTTATATTTGAAGGCATATCCTGGTTTGAAATTGATTTGTAGCATCTTATTATTGAGTTGCTGCCATTTACTGCAATAATAAACTGGTATCTCACAACTCTAACAAGAGCTTTGGGTCCTGAGCTGGGCACAGGGAGGATGAAACTGAAGTGAAGAGTGAACAGCTTTGCATTCCACACAACGAAATCTGTTTCAGTTAAAACAATTTTTTTTTTTTAGACAAAAGTCTCACTATGTCACCCTTGGTAGAGTGACATAAGAGGCACAGCTCACAGCAACCTCCTAGGCTTAGATGATTCTCTTGCCTCAGCCTCCTGAGTAGCTGGGACTACAGGCACCCACCACAACACCTGGCTATTTTTTTGTTGCAGTTTGGCCAGGCTGGTTTCGAACCTGCTACCCTTGGTATATGGGGCTGGTGCACTACCCACTAAGCTACAGGCGCCGCCCCAGTTAACACAAACTTAATGTGGATAAAATGCATAATTACATAAAATTTAAAATAGTTTAAAACAAATATTTATATCACCCTATGTAATATGAAAATATTAAGCAAAAAAAACCTTAAAATACTTGTGCCTGTAGCTGAATGTTTAGGGCGCTGACCACATAACCAGGGACTGGGGGGTTTGAACCCAGCCCAGGCCTGCGAAACAATGATAACAACAACAACAAAATAGGGCATTGTGGCAGGTGCCTGTAGTCCCAGCTACTTGGGAGGGTAAGGGAAGAGAATTGCTTAAGCCTAAGAATTTGAGGTTACTGTGAGCTGTGATGCCATAGTACTCTACCGAGGGTGACATAAGGAGACTTTGTCTCAAAACCAAAAAACAAACAGAAAAACAACTTTAATTTTTCCCACATAAAAATTAAGTACATTAGTATGATAAAATATGGCATGATTCCAGTTGTAAAAAGGCCAACAAAATATATGAATAAAATTTAACAATATGTAACACAAAGGAAAATACCTATATTAAATATCCTACAATAAGATAAGATCAAATGAGGTCAAGAGAGCCATGGTGGTGGTCTAGTGGTAACCACTTTGCAGCCTCTCCTGAAAAAAGTTAGGAGAAAAACACGCTGGCTAGCCATTCTGACTGCCTAGGACAGAGACAGTACTGTGAGGGCATGGAGCAACTGCCTAGGACACTAGCAGCAGAGAAGAGGAGTAGGAAGGGAAGGCAACAGGGAAAATAAGTGAAGTGGACGTCAGGGGCACAGAGGAGAGACTCTACATGGGAATGCAATATGGTCGGGGCTGCTGGGACCCTGCACCATCCCCCTATATCCCTCTGCCTGGTTGATCTGGTTGGGCCAGAATCCCATTTAGATCAGCCTCCTGGATGGCGAGCACTAGAAGGATCGTCTGGATTGCAGAGGGAAGCAAGTGACAGTGGGCCATCCCCAACTATCAGATCCACCTGCTGGTCTTCATCCTGCCCACAGCTTCTTTGTGCCAAAGCTTGTGATTTGTGGCCAAGGCTTTTCTCTTGGTGTGCAGGCAGAGGTGGGTGTGGGGAGTGAGATGACTCTGCCAGACACCATGCACTGGGAAGACAGTGGCTCACTGCCTCACTTCAGGGAGGCACAAGAAGGCTGTGGGGATCAGGGTCCCACTGTGCTTGTCATATAGGTCGGTCCCACAAGGTAGGACAACTTATAAGGCCCAACTTATCAGGGGCCCTAAAACCATCTAGCCCTCCAGTCCTCCAGCACTCTGATCTGGAATCTTGTGCTGCCAGTGTAGTCTCTGCCCCCCCCACCCCCGCCCCGGTGTGTGTCACCACAGCCAGATCAGTCCTTGATCCCCCACAGGTCTCCTTGGGCTCCCCCATGGGTCCTATTCAGGTCACTGAGCCTTGGTTTCTGCTTTAGTGACATCAATCGAGTTCCCTGTCCATGATTAGATTTTTGTGGGCTGTCCCAAAGCATCTGACATCCCCCTCAGGCATGCAGCATCACTCCCCAGATTCTAAGTGCTATCCCTGGCCCACCCCAGAGCCTCCCCTGTCAGAGGAAAGCAGCAACTTTTTGTCTAACCTCAAGTTCACAGGCTGTTGAAAAGCCTCAGAGAGCAGAACTGCATCCAACAGGTGCGGTTATTTCATTTTTTAAAGTAAGCTTACTTTTTTTTTTTTTTTTTTGAGACAGAGCCTCAAGCTGTCAGGCTGCATAGAGGGCTGTGGCATCACAGCTCACCATAACCTCCAATTCCTGGGCTTAAACGATTCTCTTGCGTCAGCTTCCCAAGTAGCTGGGACTACAGGCACCCCCAACGCCTGGATATTTTTTGGTTGTAGATGTCACTGTTGTTTGGTGGGCCCGGACTGGATTCAAACCTGCCAGCTCTGGTATATGTGGCTGGTGCCTTAGCTGCTCGAGTCAAATTTTTATTTGCAGATTACATGATACCATATGCAGAAATTACTAAAGATTTGATTCTAAAAAATAAAAGTATTGGAATTAATAAATAACTTAGCAAGGTTGTAGGACATAAGATTGATATTAAATAATAATGGTACAAATCCTGCTTCATCTCTATATGCTTTTTCTATCCTTGCTTTATGACACAACTTAGCCCCAGTGAATGATTCCACAACCACCCATTTAAGTTGGATTTTAGAAATTTAAATATACACAATTACCCACAGAAAAATAATTATTTCCCTATTCTCATTACTTTTGGAATTCTCCAAAGAACAATTAATTATCCACATAAATCATTGTTTTTTGTTTTACATATTTTTTCTTTTGTTATTTTTTATTATTTCAG
Source organism: Galagoides demidoff (assembly GCA_963574575.1). Lineage (NCBI taxonomy): Eukaryota > Metazoa > Chordata > Mammalia > Primates > Galagidae > Galagoides > Galagoides demidoff. The sequence goes on from CAUYQV010052135.1 coordinate 8,583, forward strand.
GTTAATTTGAAGGTACAAAGCTTCTTCATTGGGTTACAACGTTTGCATTTCTTAGGTAGAGAAATGTCCCTGTTATAATCCCTGCCCTCAAGAGGTCTGCCATACAACTTGACATTATGCCCATTAAGTGTTAGGAAACCCTTCTCCTTACCTCCTCCTCCTTCCCCACTTTTTCCCATGCTCTGCCCCCACACATGAATTCATTTGAGTTTTCTCTTATGTGAACATATTTTAGATCATTTATTGGCTTCGTACTAGCATTGAGTACATCAGATTCTGGCTTCTCCATTCTTGTGATACTTTACCAAGAACAATGTACTTCACCTCCATCCAGGTTAATAAATAAGATGTAAAGTCTTCACTTTTTAATGGCTGAATAGTATTCCATGATATACATGTACCACAGTCTGTTAATCCATTCTTGTGTTGGTGGCATTTAGGTTATTAACACATTTGGGAGATTATTTATTAATCTTTGATAAACATCTAGGGCAAATGTTCTTATGATAAAAAGGTTTTTTTTTTCTACTGGATAGATGCCTAGTTGTGGGGGATCAAATGGGAGGGGTAATTTGATTCTATGAGGCTTTTCCATATTTTTTTCCAAAAAGGCTGTATTAGTTTTCAGTCTCACCAACAGTGTAAAAGCGTTTCCTTCTTCCCATATCTGCAGCTTTGAGACTTTGTGATATGGGATATTCTCACTGGGATTAGGTTATATCTCAGGGTGGTTTTGATTTGCATTTCTCTTATGATCAGGGATCATAAGCCTTTGTCAAATATTTGTTAGCCATTCACCTGTCTTCCTAAGAAAAGGTTCTGGTCATATCTCTTGCCCAGTGGTAGATGAGATTGTTTGCTCTTTTTTTGTTGATTGAATTCTCTGTAGATCTATTTATCAACACTTTGTCATATTCACACCATCCAATATTTTTTTCTCATTCTGAAAGTTGCCTTTTTGCTTTACTTCTCGTGTCATTAGCTGTGCAGAGGTTTTCCAGTTTAACTAAGTCCCATTTGTTTATTTTTTTTCTTGTGGAGTTGGCCACTAAAGTCTTTGTCTTAAAATCTTTGCTCAGTCCACCATCAAGAGATTTTCCCACACTTTCTTCTAAGATTTTTATCACTTCATGTCTTAGATTTAAATCTTTTATCCATCTTGAGTCAATTTTGTAAGTGGTGAAAAGTGTGGGTCCAGTTTCAGTCTTTTGTATGTGGTTATCCAGTCCTCCCATCACCATTTGTTGAATAGGGATTAGTTTCCACACTATGTTTTTGCTTTGTTTGTCAAAGATCAGATGACAATTAGGGACTGGTTTTATCTCTTGGCATTCTATTCTATTCCATATGTCTATGTCTCTATTTTTGTGACAATAACATGCTGCTTTGATAACTATGAATTTGTGTTATAGCCTGAAGTCCAATAGAGTGATGTCTCTAGCTTTGTTTTTATTACTAAGAATAGCCTTAACTGTACAAGGTTTTTTTCTGTTTCCATATTAAATGAAGTGCTATTTCTTCCAGTTCTTCAAAGTATGATATTGACTCAGTGCCCATAGTTCACTGAGTAGGGCAATGGCCACATATACCGAGGGTGATGGGTTCAATCCTAGCCTGGGCCTGCTAAATAATGACAACTACAGCAACAACATCAAAATAATAGCTGGACATTTTAGTACAAGCTACTTGGGAGGCTGAGGTAAGAGAATCTCTTAAGCTCAAGACTGAGGTTACTGCGAGCTGTGATGCCACTGCACTTTACTGAGGGCATCATAATGAGACTCTATCTCAAGAAAAAAAAGAAAAAAAGAAAAAAGATGTCTAGATTCCTAAGCAGCCTGAGAAGTATCAGAATGAGATCCAGTAATGAGAATTGTTCACAGCTTCACTGGAGCAGATGAACATGGGGCTACAACAAGGTAAGTATTTTACCAGACTACAGTGACTTAGATATTGGGGGTGGAATCCCTACAGACTGTGTGAGATAGAATTGCACCACTGGATTTCAAGATACCACTGGAGGGGAGGGGGAAAGCAACTCTGCAGAAGTTTCCATGAATGAAGCAAGCAGGGGAGGGTCAGAGCCACAAAATATAAACAAATGACAAAGGAGCACCCAGCTTTGTGGACTGCAGCTATGGTTACATCAGGACTGACTTGCTGAGACAACTGCTGTACAAAATGTGGGCTGGCTCGTGCATGTAATCCTAGCACTCGAGGATGTCAAGGTGGGTGGATGGCCTGAGCTCACAGGTTCAAGACCAGCCCGAGCCAGAGCAAGACCCCACCTCTCTAAAAATCACCAGACACTGTGACGGGCACCTGTAGTACTGATACCGGAAAAGTGGTGCCCCAGCCAGCTCAGCCGAGCAGGGCCTGGGGAGGGGACCTGCCACTTGGTCTTGGTGACAGTAGCCGGCAAAGGAACTGGCAGGCTGGAGCAAGCAGGGGAGCTTTCCTCCTCCAGAGGCTCCAGTAGAGCGGCGCTAGAGGACCTGCCAATCAAGGGAAAACACTGGTGCCCATCCCTGATTGGTCCATTTTCAATCCTGCTGCCTTACAAAGGCCTGGCTCTTTGTAAGAGTTGTTTTCATAAGAGTTGTAACACTTGCATCCTGCCCTGCAAGGAGGTTTGGTTCTTTGTATGAGCTGTAAATAAAACCTCACTGTTCATTCTATGGTCCGTCGACTCATTCATCGAATCATGGAGACCAAGAGCCTGGAAATCCAGTGTTAGAAATCTGGTATCAGTATCAGCTACTCGGGAAACTGAGGCCAGAGGATAGCTTAAGCCCAAGAGTTTCAGGTTGTTATGAGACAAAGTGAGACTCTGTCTCAAAAAAAAAAAAAAAAAAAAAAAGAAAGAAAAAAAAGAAAAAACAGAAAAAGAAAATGCTGGGTGCTGGGTATGTTTGTAGCCACACTGCTAGCACCAGTAGCCCTGAACATTAATGGCATTCTCTTTGCCATTAATCTTCCTTTTAGTATAATGGAAGTATAATCTTCCCTTTAGTATAAAAGTAACGTATACTTTTGTGTTACAACATCCCAATCTAACAATTTTTCCCCTTTAAAGAAATAAAAACTGAGTTAATTCATTTCTGGGTCCACAAACTTAAATTTCCAAAATTATTTTAACAGTAAATACATTGGATTTAAGGTAAAATACTAACAAAGATAATATTTGAATAAAAATGCAAATTAATAAAATTAGAAATATAAAAGCCTAAATATATAAAGGCTTGTTTCATTACAATTGAAACACTTGGTTCAAAACATACTCATCACTGCTTACAGACTCCTTAAATTCCTTTACAAACTTTTCAGCTGCTTCCAAATTGGAACTAGAAGCCTCTCCACCCATAACAACACTATGGATCTGGTTCTTTTCTGAAAGTTCTTTAATCACCCCCCTACTGGCTTTAAGCACCTCCTTTGGAGCCCCATCATCAGGCAGCCTTTCACTAAATCATCGTGGAAGACCTTGGTTATCTCCCAAATTATCATCTCAGTATCACCTCACCAGCCAGCTATTTTTTTTATTAATTCAAACTAAGAGGTTTTCTGTCTCTTCTATACTTTTTGATCCCCTAGAGGTGAGTGTCAGAACTCATTTCACCACATCAGCTGCTTTGCTAGCTTGTTTTTCAAAATCATACAGTCAATTTAGGCACCCTGAACATAGTAGTGAGATTAGCCACGGGTGTACCACTTTCATGCTTCACAATAAGATCTTTCTTAAGTCCAACTGTAGCTCTAACAGCTTTCCTCTTACACTTATTTTCCTAACTTTTTAGGACCCATAGTGAATACATAGTTGTTATTATACAAAAAGTAACACAAAACAGGCACAGAAGAATACAATTAGCAGTGAAAATTACATAGTATGTATAGGCAGAAGGCCTATATGAAAAAGCCTTTAAACAGTTCCATTTTGTAACAGCAAGTGTGAAGTCTTTGGTGAACAAGGAAAACAAAAACCTAGATAGAACTCCACAAAATGAGTCAGGACTTGATCATGTGGAAATGATTACAAGACCAACTCATGGAGACATCGCTGTAAACAGGCACCTGTATATCTTAGGAATTTGTAAACCACTCCTTAAGATGGATGACTGCCTCCAGATGGTCTGTTAAAGGTCAAGCATTCAATCAGCTTATTTCCCCAGAACTTTGTTTCGTGGTCTTGTTTTTGTTACAAGGTTTAAGAATAACTTTTTATAATTTTAGTAGTATGGTTATGGAGTAAGCAACAGACCCCTTGACACTGGGCTGTGCTAGGCCTGGGTCAGAAGGTTCTGTATCACTTGTTTATTGATTAATAGTGTGTACGTACAGTATGATCTGTATAAGTTTTAGTAAAATAAAGAATTTTGCTGGATTGCCAGAGCTTCCAGTCCCTTATTCATTTTGACATTTCTGCTGCCATGCCACATCACAGACCACCTACACCCAACCATCATGCAACAGGATGCTTTCACTGTAGCTTGTGACAACAAACTGAACAACAAAGCTTATGGATGCCCTGCACAAAAGGCACAAAAAATGTACCAATAGTGTGCTGGGCATTTAACTTCCGAATCATTGACCCAGAGCTGAGGCAAAATTGGCTCAAATTTTTCATTTGGATTCTAAGTTGTTCGAGCTCTGGGGTGTTAGGATTCTGGGGGCAATACTATACTTTCTTCATTTAAATTTATTTTTGTATTGTGGAAAAATATACATAAAATTAACCTTTTAACCATTTTCAACTGTACATCTCACAGCACTTAAGTACATTCTTATTGTTTTGCAACCATCATCTCAATATACAGGAACATTTTTTCATCTTACAAAATTCAATCCCCGGACCCCTTAAATAACAGCTATTTTTTCCCACCTCTCTAGCCCTTGGGATCCCATATCCTACTTTGTATTTCTATAAACTTCTCAAAGTACTTCATATGAATTGAATCGTACAGTAAAGAAATGAGGAAGAATAATATACAATATATAGCATGTCTTTTAAATTAAATCAAAACACTGAGATCAGTAATACACAATGATTATAGACAAAGATAGATAAAAAGAGAGATTGAAGGCACATTAAATTTATGAGAATTGTGCCTCAACTACCAGAGCAGTGAGGCCCTCACCTCCATCAAAGAGTTGGTGAATAGCAGAGCTGGGTGCCCAGGATAGCAGTCTGAATCCCAGATCCCACACTAATCCCCAAATTTAAAATGTTTCTGTCTCCCAGCCAATGAATTACTCCTGAGATTTCACATGGCTGTTCGGGATTTGAGGGTACTGCTGCCCTTCTGAAACAAGGGATCCACCTTGCACCACATCTGGCAGCTCCAAAAGAGGTAAATGTGAGCCCACTAGGAGCCACTCCTCTGGTCCCCCTCCTTTTGTCTGTCCATCATTTAGACACCTGGTGCCCCAGGAATCACCATGAAAGAGGACCCGATGCTAACCAGGGATCCATTGATACAGCCTCTTTGCACTGGTCCACAACAATGTCCCCTCTGTGCCTTTTCAAATCTACTAGACTGCTACCTGTAACTGACGGAATCACTTCATGGAAAAGAACTAGATTCTAAATTCATCCTCATCCTGAAGATCAGAATTGTTTGTAGCCCCTTGGAACAAATGAAAATTCAGAGAAACTTTGACCTTCTGAAGCCAAAAGGAAGGATAAGATGCTGGGAATGTCTAGATAAGAGATGATGAATAGGATCTGTGGGAAATGGAGGAAGGAATGACTGGTTTCTGAAGCTTTTCTCTTAAGGACCCCTACTGCCCTCAAAACCCATGCAGCCCAGCCTGTTCTCACAGTTGGATAGAAAGAGTCTCTTCTCTGGAAATTAGTTCCCCATTTAAGTCCCTATCTGGAACTTCTCTTGGAATGAGTCTCCTCCAATTGTGTTAAACCATCCAACCAAAACTAAAATGCAGAGGATGTTACTAGGAAACATCCTGCCAAGGGTGTCTATGATTTACACATCCCCATTGGTACCCCAAAAGGACCCAGCTGCTCACCTTCCTCTTTCTTATAAATCTAGAACACATTTCCCTGGATGGCAGAGATCGAATGTCTATCAAAAAGACTCCCTAGCACATGAGTAACCCCACCCCTGTTATACTACTGCCAGTGCCACCAGGGGCAAAGGATATGCACAAAACAGAGTCATACCTGCAATATGTCCTCAGTAGAGGAGGAAGCATGGCAGCTGAGACTCAGGAATCTATTTGAACTCTCTCTGAGGATGGAAAAGGAAACAGGCCTTCAACTGAAGGAAAGTGTTTAGCTACTTAGGAGCTGCCTGACCATGAAGGTGTCCAATTCCATTCTACTCCCACAGTCACACCTGAGGAAGAAGCTGAATCAGGTTTCACCAGAACCTCAAGCAGCTCTGCAATTTCACCACTCAGGGAGCAGAGACGGACACCTGATAAGGAGCCTCCATGACTCACAGGGTAGATCGGCCTGATGCCCCTGTTCATAGGGGTAGCTGTGAAGCTTTCACGAGAGGTTTTCTGAGTGTTGAGATCTAAGTGCTCAGTGTAGGACTCTATCCTTAGAGCCTCAGGATCCTGGTGCCTAACCTGCCTATACAGGTTCACCGACGTTCACATAATCCTTCATGGTAGTTTACAGCAACACCAGGTCACTGAAGAATGTGCCCAGGAAGCGGATCTTGTGTCACTGATGTGGTAATGGTGTTGAGCACCCATCCTCAGGGGCCTGTCCCTGAAATTTCATTAATCCCTGTCTCATACACTCATTTTCTCAATTCTTCCCCTTGGAGTTGCCAAAAACCTCAGCTGCCTTTCCCAGATCTGTCTTCATTCCCCAGCTTGTCTCTGAGGACACCAAGAACCTAGTTACCTCTATAGTGGGGTTTCAACAACTCAAAATATCTACAAGTTCCAATCTCTACCCTTTTCCAATTCACTGAGCCCAACTTTTCTAAACCCTTGCTCCAATCTAACTTATGGAGGCATTTTAATAACTGTCACAACAGAGATAAGGGATTGGAGAAAAAAACTTCTACTTTATTGATATGAAGACTTCCAGCAAAATGGAAGGTGCCCCTGTCCTCTCAATCCCTCATCTCCCCCTCTATCATAAAAACACATTCTTATGCCAATGCTGCCTGCTCTGGACTCTCTGGGGGCTCTTGTCCAGGGTAGCCAACTTGGAGTTCCACACCTGCCATGGTCAGGGACAAGGTCCAGACTACTGTACACTCAGTTACAACTCAGATGCCCTCACCTTGGAGTCTGGATAACTGTTGTCAGTCCCCTGCTACAATGACACTGCCACCTCCAGTCACCTGTGATTCTAGATTTACTCCCAGCTCCAACACTCACTTGATCTATCACTTTAGACATGCAACTCAGCCTCCCTGTGACCATTCCTAATCTGAAAGCTGCCATGGGGACTATTGTCTACCACACTGTGTCTGCTGAGAACTCAGTTTCAAATAACTATCATCATTGTTCTCACCATTACGCACCAGAGGAAGAGGCAGGCATAGACACTCTCAAAGTTCATTCTTGAACCCCATAACAAAACTGTGTGATCTATAAAACGGGCTCATCACACATACATATTCCAGATGACATAATACAAAACTCAAGAGGAAAGTCACTTACACAGAGCCCTCTGGAGAGGCTGGCTCCTTCCTCAACCTGGCATTCTTGCTTAAGATGCCTCCATCCCAAATCTCAGCACTACGACTAACCACACTATGAACTCCTGGAGTCTCCATGCTTGTCTAGTTCCCCAGGAATGTACTTCCATGCTGGCAGGGGGACAACATATACTGGGAGGCCTGATTGAGTTCCTTCTATCTACACCAGCTCCACTGGAATTGCTGCCACAGAGGCCATGCCAAAGTCTTCACAATTCCATGTAAGGCAGTTCACAGAGAACTACCTTTTCTTTTTTTTTTTTTTTTTTTTTTGAGACAGAGCCTCAAGCTATCCCCCTGGGTGGAGTGCCATGGCATCACAGCTCATAGCAACCTCCAACTCCTGGGCTCAAGCGAGTCTCCTGCCTCCGCCTCCCAGGTAGCTGGGACCACAGGCGCCCGCCACAACACCCGGCCATTTTTTGATTGCAGCCATCATTGTTGTTTGGCGGGCCCAGGCTGGGGATTCGAACCCGCCACCTTAGGTGTATGTGGCTGGCGCCTTAGCCGATAGAGCCACAGGTGCCAAGCCAGAACTACCTTTTCTACCACTCATAAAGGTCACCCAAGGTGCTACCTGTCACTAATAAAACAGGTCTTCTCAAAGTAATAGAAAAACCTTTGCCTTCTATGCAGGGAATATTTTGAGATCAGGTCAGGGAGAATCAACTAGGAATGTGTGAGTCATTCAGATTCTTCTCAGAAGCCACCTGGAGCACAAGTCCCTAACTGGGCAATAGGCTAAGAATCCTGTGGTAACTGGCAGTGTCACAGGAAAAACATGTCTGTCCCAGGTATACCCATTGGAATCCCAAACTGGGTAATACACCTGCTCATTTAGCACACGGGATTCCTTTGCCATACTGCTCCCTAATATATGCAACTAACCTGTCCTTATCCAGCACAGACAGAAGCATCGGAACAAATTTGGCTTCCAGCAGAATTGTGGCATAATTTGGGGTAGGAAGTAAGGCTCCCAACATGGACCAAACAGCATGGAGACAGCTACCTTCCATTGGATGGTTCTGCATTGAAGCCAGAGACCTGTTAATTCTACCAGGATAACACCCCTACAGAACAACCCACCTGCTGTCACCCCATGTCATTAATAGTGTGAAGATCCCATCTTCACACTTCTGACCTATGGACAAACACATCTCTCTTCCTTTTAGACTAAATTAGACATGACTAGTGATGTGTATCTTAAACTCCAGTGAGAGCATAAAACACACACTCCTGACCCAGTACTTCTTCCAACCTCCAATTTTCTTTCCCCCTGCAACACTTGTTTCCATCTCCTGTTCCTCACTTTTACTTGATGAGCAGAATGTGGTTAGTGTGATTTTTTTTTTTCATGTGTGATACTCAAATTTTCTGGAACTTTATCTATAGAGGGGAAGAGAAGGAATAAATTTGGGAACAATGGAGACATAAACAAGTTCAATTACCTATATTTGAGAACCTAGTGAATCAAAACTGTGTGGCTGAGAGCTTCCTCTGAGCTATGGTGAATTCCTAAGGGCTATCTGGACCCGTGATAGTAGATAGGGAGCTTTGTGGACACTAATGTACCTGCCTCTTGGATGATAATATGTTATACTGTCTTTTGATTAACCCCTGTTCGGGGAATACTTCTCAGATGTTTACTTTATCAACTGTTCCTTGTATAAGAGTACATACTACCATACATTTTTATGCACTGGAAGAGGTGAAAAAGTGTTAAAGGCTTTGCGACATTCTTGACGTTTGTAGGGCTTCTCTCCAGTTTGTATAGTTTTATGTGTTGTGAGGCTTGAATACTGCTTAAAGGCCTTGTCATATACTCACATTTGTAAGGTTATTCGAGTATGAATTCTCTGATGTTGTTTAAGGTTTGAACTCTGCTTAAAGGCTTTACCACATTCTTCACATTTGTAAGGTTTCTCTCCAGTATGAATTCTCTTATGGCTTGTAAGATCTGAGTACCCGTTAAAGGCTTTGCCACATTCCTTACATTTATAAGTTTTCTCCCTAGTATGTATTCTCTTGTGTACTGTAAGATTTGAGCACTGGTTAAAGGATTTGCCACAGTCTTCACATTTGTAGGGTTTCTCTCCAGTATGCATTCTCTTATGTCTTGTTAGGTGTGAGGACTGATTAAAGGCCTTGCCACATTCCTGACATTTGTACAGTTTCTCTCCAGTATGAATTCTCTGGTGCACTGTAAGATTTGAGCACTGGCTAAAGGCTTTGTCACATTGCTCACATTTGTAGGGTTTGTCTCCAGTATGTATTCTCTTATGTGTTGTAAGGCTTGAACACTGTTTAAAGGCCTTGCCACATACCTTACATTTGTAAGGTTTCTCTCCACTATGAATTCTCTTGTGTGCTATACAAGTTGATAACTTTTTAAAGGACTTGCCACATTCTTCACATTTGTAGGGTTTCTCTCCAGTATTCATTCTCTTATGTGTTGTCAGGGTTGAGGACTGATTAAAGACCTTGCCACATTCCTCACATTTGTAAGGTTTTTCATGAGTATGAATTCTTTGATGTTGTTTAAGTTTTGAGCACTGCTTAAAGGCTTTTCTACATTCCTTACATTTGTAAGGTTTCTCTCCAGTATGAATTCTCTTATGGACTGTAAAAGCTGAGCACCAGTTAAAGGCTTTATCACATTCTTCACATTTGTAGGGTTTCTCTCCAGTACATATTCTCTTATGTGCTGAGAAATTGTGAAAGGTGTTGTCACATTCTTCACATTTGTAGGGTTTCCCTCAAGTATGAATTCTCTTATGTGTTGTAAGATGTGAGCAATGATTAAAGACTTCGTCACATTTGTAGGGTTTCTCTCCAGCATGAATTCTCTGATGTTTTGTAAGTGTTGAGCTCCATTTACAGGCTTTACCACATTCTTCACGTTTGTAGGGTTTCTCTCCATTGTGAGTCCTCTGATATTCTTTCTCTAAGGTTTAAAAACATGATTAAAGCCTTTAACACATTCTTTACATTTATTTGTAGTTGTTTTCTTCACTATGAACTATGGAATTTCTTAGATCAGAAGACTAAGACATTTTTACATTTATTCTAGATGCAGTTTTTTACAGTATGAATTTCCAGACTGGGGAAAAGCTTCCACACATTCAATGCACTTGTACGAAAACACATTCTTGGTTATGGATATTATCATGGATGATAACTTTTAAACATTGATGAAAGACTTTCTTGCATTTCTTACATTGTACAGCATCTCTGGATATTGAGCTTTTAAGTATTTTATAGAGCATGAGTATTGATTTGAAGTTTTTTCAGGTTCATTGCATTGATAATTCTCGTATCAATATAATCAACTAGATAATTATTCAGGGTAAAATTCTGTAAAATGAATATCAAAATTTTTTTGAATATGTGATGTTTTCCCCAATTATTTATTCCCTGATGATGATTAAACAATAATGATTGGATAAATATCTTACCATACTGATTCCAGGTGTGAATCTTGGCATGTGAAGGTAATGCTGGTTGGTGAAAGAATAATAAAGTCTTAAGAAAGGGATCATCAAATTGATAACATTCATAAATATGCTCTTCAATTTTAAATCTTTTCTCTTCAGAAACATCTGGATGAACACAGGATCCAAACACAGACCCAGTCCTGCTTTTCTCTGGGGCTTTCAAGAGACTGATTATTGCTTCCCGTAATAAGTGATGCTGAAAAAAATGGTGACATAACTTAAATGACACACTAAGTCAAGTAAATATAAAGTTCAATAACTAGGGCAGGAACAGACACTGCAGAACATATGGCTTTATTAACAGAAGATAAACATGAAGGAATTTTAAGAAGAAACAGAGAAATCTTTTTAATAGGAAATTATACAGAGCACTCCACAGAAGGCCTATCTTGCCAACAGTTTGGAGAAGTGTCCCAGAATATCTGGGGTGGCTGAATGGTTATTGAATTTCCTCTGAACAAGCCTTCTCTGAGGGATAAAATGGAAAGCTATTTTTCAATGGTCACAATCTCATTATAAGTGAAAATAAATCAAAGAAACCAAGGAAGATAGTGCAACGAAAGACAAAAATATTTAAATGACTCTAAAGTGAAGATTTATGAAATAATTTTAATGTATCTAAAATGTCTGTCTTATAGATGTTCTATCATCTCAATGAGAACACTGACAACTAAAGAAAAGGAGAAAAACAATGCTCAAAGAAAATGATATTAGTTACAAGGGGATTAAAATTAATAAAAACCTCCCAAAGTATGGAGCTGAAAAATGAAATAACTATATTGAAAAAATCACTAGAAATGGTCACCAGTAGACTTGATATGGCACGTTAAACACTCTGGAAACTTGCTAATAGGCCATTTAAAATTATTAGGCAAGAAAGCATAAAAGGAAATAATGAAGAAAACTGAAGAGGGATTTAGGGACTTTTCATTATCAAGCATGGCAAAATATTTATAGTGGAAGATCTACAAAGACAGAAGAGAGAAAAATTAGCCAGAAGACAACCAGAAGAAATGTCTGAGAACTTTCTAAAGTTAAGGGAGAAAATACCAAAAATATTAAATAAGCTCAATCTACTTTAACAAGAAACCACAATAAGAAACCCAAATGGGAGACATATCTTATCAAAAATTTTAAAGTTACAAACAGGATCCTCGAATTAACAACAAAAATGAGACGTGGCATGTTCAAGGGCACTCCTATAAAATGATCAATAGGATTTTTTAGCAAAAATTCTGACAGACCAGAAAGGTGTAGGATAATATATTCAAACTGATTAAAAAAAAATTAAGAAGAACAAAATCTATTTCTGAGAAAAATTTCTTTAAATATAAGCTAATAAAACAGGATGGGCATGGTGGCTCAGTCCTGTAATTCTAGCACTTTGGGAGGACTACGCAGGTGGATCACCTGAGCTCAGGAGGTCAAGAGCAGCCTGACAAGTGTTAAGACCCCATCTCTAAAAATTAGCCAGGCACAGTGGGGGGTTCCTATAGTTTCTGCTACTTGAGAGGTGAGAAAAGAAGACTGCTTGATCCCCAGAGTTTGAGGTTGCTGTGAGATGTGACAATATGGCACTCCAAGGAGGGTGACATAGCGAGAATCTGTATCAAGAAATAAAAAAATAAAAATAATTAAATAAAATGATAAGTTTGTTTTTCCTTGGTAAAATTTATGAGTTTCAAACAGCAATTAAAAGTATAGATAATGGCTGGGTGCCTGTACCTCAGTTGTTAGGGTGCCAGCCAAATATACTGGGGCTGGCCTGCTAAACAACAAAGACAACAACAACAATAAATAGCCAAGTGTTGTGGCAGGTCCCTCTACTCCCAGCTACTTGGGAGGCTGAGGCAAGAGAATTGCTTAAGGCCTAGACTTTAAAATTGCTGTGAACTATCTACTGAGGCCAACATAGTGAGACTCTGTCAACGAAGAAAAAAATATATACATGCCTAATTTACAGGGTGTCAAATAGTTAAAAGAAAAGTAACTTAAAATGATAACTAAAACCTAATTGCTAAGGGAAATAAATTATGTAATTAAAAATTAATATTCTGAATAAAAATGCATGTTTAAAAGCTGCCAAATAAAATTCTGCTGATGTCTGTATGTCACTTTATGTGTCTGTATATGTAATGTGCCTGTGATATTTCATAATCAAAGTACGTAAAAGAACTCTAATTAATTGACTTTGAAAAAAAGTGCTTCCATCAGGTATTTTATCAGAAAAACACAAAAGAACTTAGATGCCTTTTTGTTCAGATGACGTTGGTACTCTTTGATAAATAAGAGAAGTTTCTAAACTGTTATTAAAATTCAGATATTTAAGAATTATAAAAACTGCAACCACTTTAATATTTCTAAATTTTGCTGGATTTGACTGTGAACTTATGTTCTTAATTTTAAGCCTCTAAAGTTTGAGCTCAGATAAGTAGGTGGCTGTGGTGAGGCCTAAGGACTTCCTTGCCAAAGATAGCAGTTACAAAACTTTACAGTAACATAAAAGCTTAAAGTCATGTTACATTTCATAATATGCCTCAGTCATATGTAAAATATAATACTTTGGTGGCTAAAATTTTTGGGAAACTGACTTTCTCCAAAATAAAATTTTTGCCTTTTAAATCTTCTTATTATCAGTTTAGCAATGTGAATAATTAACTTAAGAGTAAACTCTAATTCTCTTTTGTGAAAAGTGGTTTTCTGGGAGGAAGAAGGATTAATGAGAAAGGAAAATAACATTGTGTAAGAAAGAATTCTATTTGATAAATTAAGTCCTGAAACAAAATGACTAGTTATCAAAAGTGAGGCAGGACAAAACAGAAGGGTTAATATGTTTGCAAATCATGTCTACAGCTTAAATAGCATCACAAAAGGTAATCTGTGAAGAAATTTACACGTAATCCAGTTGACTATATATTGCCTTTTGACTTGTGATCTAGTTTGAAGAAATGTTTTAAGCTTCTGATATCTGACAGACCTTTCAAAATCAAAATTTAAATTCAATCCTTTTAAAATATTAAGACAGCTAGAGGTCTGAAAAAGACCTATTAGACTTATTTGGTGTGTTAAAACTGTCTAAGAGGTATTATCAAATATGAAATGGTGCTAATTTTCTATGAATTATGTTTATGTATATATATATCATGAAATAACATAAAATATTAGTCTGTTTTAGTGTATGTAATAAGTAATAATGTTTTCATTCATCTCAAAAGTTTTTTTTTTGTGACTAAGCTCAAAGTATATCCTTCAAAAAAAAATAATTAAAAACTTAATAGGTTTCAAGGCACCTGTAGCTCAGTGGGTAGGGTGCCAGCCACATACACTGAGGCCGGCAGGATTGAACCCTGCCCAGACCGGCTAAAAAAAAAAAAGAAACAATCACAACTGCAACAAAAAAAGAAAAAAAGTCAGGACTTGTGGCGGGCACATGTAGTCCCAGCTACTTAGGAGTGTGAGGCAGGAAAATTGCTTAAGCCCAAGAATTTGAGGTTGCTGTCAGCTGGGATGCCAGAGCACGCTACCAAGTACGACATAGAGAGACTCTGTCTCAAAAAAAAAAAAAGTTAATGAGTTCTGTTAAGTACACATTTCTAATAACTTAAAAGATGATATACTACCAAACTAAAACCCCCTTCTAGGACATTAATGGAAAACTACAAGAGAACAGAAATCAATTACTCAGGCCTAAACTAATATTTATGATGTTTTGTTTAAAACATTGCTAATTCTTTCAGTGGTCTGTTTTCCAGAAGTCAAAAAAAATGCTTTTCCATTTTTTGAACTATTTATAACTTGCAATGAGGTATGTACTTTTAGGCAAAATTACTATTTCTTTTTCTTAAGACAGAGTCTCTCTAAGTTGCCCTCAGTAGAGTGCCAAGTCATTACAGCTCATGCCAACCTCAAGTTCTTGGGCTCAAGTGATTCTCTTGCCTCACCTCCCATGTAGCTGGAAATATAGGTGCCAGCCACAATGGCCCAGCTAATTTTTGTTGTAGTTATCACTGTTGATTAGCAGGCCTTGGCAAAGTTTGAACCCTCCAGCCTTGGTGTATGTGGCTGGTGCCCTAGCCGCTGAGCTATAAGTGTTTAGCCTAAATTAGAAACATTCATTTTTCTCCTCAATTTCTCTGGAATTTAAAAATCATTTGTAAGTATTCTTAATTTCTGATAATATTGTTATTTGCATAAGTTCAATAAGAATGTTTCCTTTTATAAAACACAATAAAAAATACTGGTTGTTTTACCAAGGTTTTAACTGGAATAACATTTTCAGAGGTGTCTAGACTATGTTAAAAAATTAAAGTTCTGGCTCGGCACCTATAGCTCAAGTGGCTAAGGTGCCAGCCACATACAGCAGAACTGGCAGATTCGACTCAGATCACAGCCCGACAAACAACAATGACAACTACAACCAAAAAATAGCTAGGCAGTCTGGTGGGCACCTGTAGTCCCAGCTACTTGGGAGGCTGAGGCAAGAGAACTGCATAAGCCCAAGAATTTGAGGCTTATGGTACTCTACCATAAGGTGAGGTATTCTACCCAGGGTGACAGCTTAAGACTGTCTAAAACAAGCAAAAAAACCCTTAAAGTTTATCTTAGCACTCTGGAAGGCTGAGGCCCGTGGATTGCATGAGCTCAGAACTTCAAGACCAGACTAATCAAGATCTAGACCCCCATCTCTAAAAACAGTCAGGTGTTGTGCTGCGCACCTATACTCCCAGTTACTTGGAAGGCCAAGTCAAGAGGATCACTTGAGCCCAAGAATCTAAGGTTACTGTGAGCTATGACACCACAGCACTCTACCAAGTGCGGCAAAGTAAAGACTCTCTCATGAAAAAAACAAATAAAGTTAAAGTTGACTTTACAGGCCAATAAAAGCTGATTGGAAAAACTAGCCAGATGCTTTATCAGTAACATTTTCCAATCTGTGCTAAATAAAAAATGTTACTTTCTGACAGGTCTGGAAATCCCAATTTACTTTAGAACTTTGAGAGGAACAGAATTTTCCAAATACATACATACCAATACCTAATGACACAGATAAATCCTGGGGTTGTGAGAATCTTTGAAATCTAATGCGAAATTCCTTATAAAATATTCAAAGAAAAACAATTTTGAAATTAAAAAAAAAAAGCCTGGACAGATAATAATTATAATTACTACACTTTGTGCAAATAATCAGATAAATAAAATTATACTTTACTTTGATAATTAAATTAACTCTAAGATGATTTGTTTTTAGTAAAATGAGAAATTAGAGAGAGAGAGAGAAATATGATTAAAGAAATAAGAAACTGTGGCCCACCTACATTAAATTCCAGCCTTGTCTACAATACCACTTCATCAAATGAGACATAAATGTTTAACTCAACTGATTGGTTAACAGGATGAAAACTTTAGCCAAAAAATAGAAAAGTACATACATTAATCAAATTTGCTCTGATTTATTTTACCTTCCTGCTTCTTAGCCCTAACATATCAGGTTTTAATTTATAAAATTTTTTAATTTCAAAGTTGACACGGAAAAGAGAAACAAAGTTAAAAATATTTATTCCACAGTACGAGTCTGTGACATATTTTGGGATGACTGCCCCAGAAATAACATTACAAAAACTGACTGAAAATACTTGTCCCAATCACCAGACTATATACCAAAAGCAATGTAATTAGAAATTTGTCTGTGGGCTGGGCATGGTGGCTCATGCCTGTAATCCTAGCACTCTGGGAGGCCCAGGCAGGTAGATAGTCTGAGTTCAAGAGTTGGCGACTAGCCTGAGCAAGAGAGATACCCTGTCTCAAAAAATAGCTGGGTCTTGTAGTGGGCACTTGAAGTCCTAGCTACCTGGGAGACTATATAGAGGATTGAATATCATGCCTACTATAACAGTCACCAATTTCAGAACTCATCTGAGGAATTACTGAGAATAAGACACTCTCCTGGCAAGCCTGGAAATCTCGTGACTTGGGAGGCAAGCTGCCAAGTAACTCAGTAATCTCGCAAGAGCAAATAATCAGTCCTGCGGTAGTCAAGGCGGATGTTAAACATTAAACATTTTATGGCAGTTCCTTGAAAGATTAGTGGAGAAAAACTGCATGTAGACAATTTGGAGATCATTTCCTTGAGCACTACTCTCTTGGCACCCATGAGATCATTTCCTTGAGCACATAGTCCCTGTATGTCTTTTGCATGGTACCCTTTCTGCCCATTATGTATCTTCTCAATAAAAGGACTCGGTGGGAGGTGCTCCGGGGCCCTTCCTGCATCTATGGGAAGCCCACTTCTTGCAGCTTGTACTCTGAATCCCTTTCTTACACGATCATTTATGCAGTCACGATAAGACTGTGTGAGCCCAAGAGTTTGAGGTTGCTGTTGATACAGGATTAGTGGGGTCCCAGCTTGGCCCAGGGAGGAGCCACCTTCTGTTTGTACATGGGACTCATGAAGGTGAGGGCTGGAGAATCAAGTGCTCGGGAAAGGGCGCAAGCATGGCCAAAGCCTGGGGTGGGGGGAGTCCTTAGAGATCTGATGGAGATCATGGTGTTATGCCTGAAATTCTCCCAAATAGCCCAGTAGCCCCCAGCAAGCTGTCTGAGGCAGACTCTGATGTAAAAAGCAAGAGGTGAGCTTTATTTAGCAGGCCCAGGTGCCCAGGCCTGGACTCTTCTGGTAGGCACACCGAGGAAGAGCTGTGAACCCAGGGTCCAACAAGTTTTTATGGGGTACAGAAAGCAAGAAGGGTGAAGG
>CAUYQV010052136.1:0-12194 GCA_963574575.1 Galagoides demidoff
GGGGTTTTCACATTCAATCCAAAATACTTCCATCAAACTGATCACAGCCTTCATGTCATTTTCTCAGTTATTGTTTTAAAACGTTCTGATTCTACTCTTAGAGAGTTTCACTTGTACCCCTGTAAGATAAACCTCAAAAATCCACTAAGTGTTTTTAAATTAAAGTGTACATATACGTTTTTTAAATATAATGCTATTGCACACCTAATAGACTATAGTATAATGTAAACATAACTGCCTTGGGAGAATGAAACATTTGTCTGACTTGTTCTGTTGTGAAGGTCTAGAACTGAACCTGCTATCTCTCCAAGATATGTCTGTACAAATTGCATTGATAGGTATAAAATTTTCTCATTGTTTATTAACCAGACATTTGTGGTTGGATATTATATTTAGTACAGATACAGTAATTTTCTGTGGTACAACTTTGAGAGCAATATCTTGTTGCCAAATTTCCTGTGACATGATAGATATCAGCATGTACCATCCAGTGTTGCTGTGTGGAGTAATATTCTGAAGCCAGAGTGCTGGATATTTTAATTAGTTTTAAAGCAGTTAGTCAACTGTCTCTGTTAGGCATTTTGAAATAATAAAAACATCACATTCTCTCTTTCTCTCTCTCTGAGACAGAGTTTGACTCTGTCGCCCTGGGTACAGTGCCGTGGTGTCGTTGCTCACTGCAACCTCAAACTCCTGGGCTCAAGTGATCCTCCTGCCTCAGTCTCCCAAGTAGCTAGGACTACAGGTGCCTGCCACAATTCCCGGCAATTTTTTTGTTGAAGTTGTCATTGTTGTTCAGCAGGCCTGGGCTGGGTTCGAACCCACCAGCCCCAGTGTATGTAGCTGGTGCCCTAACCACTGAGCTAAGGGTGCTGAGCCCCCATTGTCTCTTATTACAACCTCAGCGGCTCCTGGAGATTTTGGGATCTCAGACCAGGAACCAACTCACCTATTGAATCCATCCTTATTTTATAGATAAGGAAACCAAAGCCCAAAGAAGTAAATCAACTGGCCAAAGTGCTCAAAGCTAGGTCAGGGTTGAGGTCAGAATCCAAGCTCTTGGCTTTTCCACTATGCTCATGATTGAAGTTGTGTCTCAGTATGTCAGGCCCCTGGTTTTATCTGAAGAGCTTCAGCCAACAATAGTGAAAAGAAGTATAGCAAGGGTGCAATAGAGGAGAGGTATAGCCACGTTGAAAATGTCAGTGACACCAGTGAAGGAAGTATTTGCCTGTGAGCTCCTGCCTGTGCCTTTGGACTTCTTTATAGTAGCTAGGACAACCCAGCAGGTCTGGTGTCATTAGCAATTCACCATTGGATTAGCCAGAACTGGTGGAGTTACTTTCTCAGAAAAGACCTTTATATTTTAACGTTTGTTTCCCATGACGGTTTGCTTATTCTCAAGTTTTGGCAATTTTGAACAAATGGTTGTCAGGTTTTTTGTTTTGTTTTAAGGCAAAATTCCAGATTTTATTTTGCAGACTTAGTAAACTGTTTTCTACCTACCACTCCCTTCTACTCTCTCTGTAATTATTTCTAAGACTTTGTTTTTCCATTGTGGGAGCACTGTGAAAGGTTTTCTTTCACAGTCTGAGATATTTATAATTATGTGTAAGTACAGAGTTTACAAAACATGTAAGTGGTACATTTGTTAACTCAAATATCTTTAAAACATTTTAAATATTTTCCAGTAATTTGTCTTTACACAAAAGTGGCTGAAGCTGTGTTATAGTAAAAGAGAAGAGTGCACTTAAGTTAGCAGAATTTGGTTGTAATTAATATAGAGACACAAGAATGTCACTTTGGAGGAACTGGAAGTATTTGCATGAAAATTGATCAAGGTATGCTTCCTTATTAATAGAGTGAACAAAACACGCAAAAATCTGTTTTCATGGAGCTTACATGAGTGATGGTAGCTTCCGTATACTGAGGGCTTATTATGTAGCAGATGCTTGGGAAGAAAGTACTTTACCTGTTCCATTTAGTCCTTAAAGTGGATGTTATGATTCCTGTTTACACGGAGTGGTCATCCAGGTCACCCTGCTGGTACAGAGCAACCACTGCTTGGTCCAGAGCTGACACACTTCAGAATGTCTGTTTGGTAGAGTCCTGTAGTCTCACAGATAAAGTAATTTTGTATGTAATATTTTGTATACAGTACTAAACGGACTTATATTTTATTATTCTTAATAATATAGTATGTTATCTTTGAACATTTGCAATATATGAGAATGATTTAAGTTGCAAAATTTAATTTTGAGGAGTTTAGTTCTTTTAAATTGTTTAATGACCAGGAAAAATGGATTTATATTTGTTGTAATCCATGGAAAGTGGTTTAGCATTTCTTTCCCTGTTGCTTCTTGATCCTCAAAGAAATTCTTCAGTAGATTAAGACCAGGAATGAATATGTAGCTTTTATAGTAATAAAAAAAATTTAGAAAGACTGAAAATAGTGATCCAGAGTCATAAATCTGTGCTCAGAAATGTTTTATGCTAGCTTTTTAATTACAAATAGTTTTTTCTTGCCTGTGTAGTTGTATTCTTATTGTAGTATTCTGAAAGCAATGTCAGAGGCCATGTAAAATGACTGGAATGCCTCAGCATCGGAACAATGGACATAGCCAGTCATTAAAACTACCCAGTACTAACCTACTTGGCCTGGGAGCTTTGGAATTAACTGTTTGCAGCATTTCTACACAGATCATTACAGAACAAGTGTGATAATCTTGCCTTTTCTTTTCTGTGAGTTTTTCCCTTGTTACTCTCTCCTTTGTTACTAAAAACTGGTAGTCATCTGTACTAATAGATAAGAGAAGTATGTTTGACACTAGTGCATAATCCCAGATTATCCTTCTGTTTTAAACCTGCCTGCTTAGACATGTGGGCCTTTTCAAACATACTGCACTTCCTTTGGAGGCTGCAGTTGTTTCAGCCCACTGTTTCAGCAGTTGAATGGTGCAGGAGAGAATGCACAGGGGTATTAAGGAGAATAAAAGAGATAAATGGCAGCAATCACTATTTTTAATTATATCTCAGAATGACTTTTAGATGCCTTTCCTCACTACATTTTGATTTTTACTTTAGCATAGCTGGTGAGTTTGGGCATCAGACACACCTGGCTTTGACTTGAATAGCTAATGGTATTGGAAAAGCCATTTAACTTCTGTAAATCTCAATTTCCTTATTTATATAATATAATGGGAACAACGTAACATCTAACCTGCAGGGTTGTTTGTAAAGATTGAAAGTAACACATTTAATTGTGCTTGCGTTGTTCTGAGCATGAAATAGACACCCAAGTGTGGGGACCCCTGAATTTAAAACTTCATTAGTCTCATGGCAATTCCTCCTTTGGAAGGACAGGCAGGGAATGCTATTGTCTAGTAATTTCAAGTTTGTAGATTAACTTAGTGTGATTAAAAAGCTTTTCTAACTCTTTTCATACTTCTTAGTTTGC
The DNA here is from genome assembly GCA_963574575.1 of Galagoides demidoff. Taxonomy (NCBI): domain Eukaryota; kingdom Metazoa; phylum Chordata; class Mammalia; order Primates; family Galagidae; genus Galagoides; species Galagoides demidoff. The sequence goes on from CAUYQV010052136.1 coordinate 3,458, forward strand.
AGCGTCTTATCCTTTTCATCTTGGAAGCTGTTGGTTCCTAGAAAAAAATTAGGATTTAGAATTAAAGCTGAAGACTCTCTAATAATGAGGAGCCTATTTTCTTGCAGTATTTGTTTCCCTCTTTTACTCCTGAGTCTTCATAGAAATTAATTTTGTAATGTTAGAAGTAGTTGGTTTTCAGCATTGGGGAAGCTTATCTAATCAGGCATGTGAAGTGGCCTATGTCAGATTTCTGGGCCAGAGAAGGCTAAGGGAGGTCGAGGAGATTATTGCACTTGCTTGTAATTCCTGAGCATGGCTGAGTCACTGAGTAACAAAGCCAGTGTGGAAATTGTTTTTAATTGTTTTTAAAAAGTTGTTCAATGTAGTTATACTGACCTAACATACACCTCTCACTCCCATTTGTGCTGGAGGAACAGCCCTCAGAATAATACACATGTGTGTGCATTTGAATTATGTTGTCAAATGGTGAGGATTTTCTGATTCACAGAATTTAGGACTGGAAATATTTTATGTTAAATAATGCTAACTATGTTGAAAGTATAATACCTTTGAAGACATGATTTTCTTTTCTTTTCTTTTTGAGACAGAGTCTCACTCCATCACCCTGGGTAGAGTGCCGTGGTGTCATAACTCACAGCGACCTCAAACTCTTGGGCTCAAGTGATTCTCTTGCCTCAGCCTCCTGAGTAGCTGGGACTACAGGCACCCGCCACAATGCCTGCCTATGTTTAGAGATGGGGTCCTGCTGTTGCTCAAGCTGGTTTGGAACTCCTGAGCTCAGGCAATCCACCCACCTCAACCTCCCAGAGTGCTAGGATTATAGGCAGAAGCCACTGTGCCCGGCCAGTACACATGATCTTAATTGAGCCACAGATGAACTCAGCTAAGGATGGAGGGGTGCTTAGCAGAATTCAACTGTATTGTAGTTGTACAGATGAGAATAAATAGTCTGAAATAGTTTCAGGGAATTTCTCTAGATCACATGGTATATGGCAAAGCCAGGGCTAGAACCCAGATTCTGATTTCCAGGTTAGTTCTTGTTTCACTATACTCCATTACTTCCTCCATAATGTCCCTAAATCTGAATTCTGTGCCTCATGATATAGAAGGAGTCTCTTATTTCCTTTTGGTAAGCATTGTTAGAACATGATGGTCATGAAACAGAATTTGAGGACTCTTTCCCAGATGGGTCAGTTGGCTTTTCTTAAAGCTATTCTGTGCCTGCTTTGTTAATCACTTGTCTCTGTTACCTAGACAGGGTGTTGATCCAAAGTGAAATAGGGAGAACAGGGCTGAATCAGCTGAACTTATCACCCCTTTCATATGCCCTGCCAGTGGGGCCATACTGCCATGTTCACTTATAGGTATTTTGTATTTTCTGATGTCTATTTCTCAGTATTTTTCCTCAGCCATTTTTTAATGGCCGAGTCTTTTTTTTTTTTTTTCTTTTTTTTTAGGCCAGGGCTGGGGTTTGATCTCGCCACCTCCGGCATATGGGGCCAGTGCCCTACTCCTTTGAGCCACAGGTGCCACCAATGGCCAAGTCTTAGTCCTTCCTGAGTGGCCTGAAGTTATTTTATTATTTCCTAAAGCTTCTCTCAAATTTCTCAAGAAAAACTTGTACTGTGTATACTTTTGATGTAATTTAATTCCTAGATCTTGACATTTCTCCCCTTAATCATTATAATGTTAAATTCAAAAAGAACACAAATCATGTATGCATCTGGGCGTGTCAGTACTGTGCTGTCACTTATGTAAGTGCAGTTTAGCATTTCTTCTTTTAATCAAAATGAGGAAATAGAAAATGTTTTGTTATGGTAGTTTTACACATACACCCACAAGGAAATGCGTATTGAGCCTCTGTGGGAACTGTAACTGATATATTTCAGGGAAGAAAATGCATGATGGCTAAAATTTTAATTTCTGACAAATGTTCATGGGGAAAGAAAGAAAAATGAGCAGACTCACATATTACACTTTAGTTTAGCTTACTAAGTCCAAGGCTAATAACTTATACAAGAGCCCCTGCCTTATTTAGTCTGTTCATACATGAAACTGTGCTTGCCTTTCCACAGTGGTACATTTCACAGGTTGGGCCTTTTGTTTAAGGGAGCCTTCTGGCTGCTGCTGCTGCTTCTTTTTTTTTTTTTTTTTTTGAGACAGTCTCACTTTGTTGTCCTCAGTAGAGTACTGTGGCGTCACAGCTCACAGCAACCTCCAACTCTTGGGCTTGCATGATCTTCTTGCCTCAGCATCCCGAGTAACTGGGACTACAGGTATCCACTACAACGCTGGGCTATTTTTAGAGATGGGTTCTTGCTTTAGGTCAGCCTGAGTCTCAGGCAGTCTACCCCCCTCAGCCTTTGAATGCATGTGATTTTCTTCATAGAAAATTGGGAATATGTTACTTTTTTTTCAAGACAGGTTGAAATGAAAAGATTTGTTACATTCACTGTAGTAAAGAAATATATATGGTTTTGATAAAATTTTAAATTTGAAAATGTACATATCTAAATTCAAAGTTAAATATCTCTGACTTGAGAGAGAGAACGTGTGTGTATTGTGGGAGGAGGAATAGATCTTGGAATGACTTTTGAAAACTTTTTTCATAATAGTGCCTATTCTCAACTGGCAGAGAATAGCTATCCAGAATCCTGCATAGGTCTAGTGAAAAGACTTAGGGAAGTTGTAACTAGTTTAATAACCATCTGTGGAGTGACATAGATCGACACACCCAATTACACAAGACCTAAGTCTGAGAACTGTTGATGTGCAATCATCCCATCATCATCTGCTCATCATTATCAACAATAATGGCTAAACTATTTCTTTGAGACCACATGAAAAGACAGTATACCCATAGCAAAGGGTAAGTCAGATCTGACAAAAACAGCCCTTTTGCACCCTTTGTTCCCAAACTTCTTTTTAAACTTAATCTTTTGTGAAGTTTTGAAAGAATTCATTTTACTTTCTGTTTTTTTTAACTAATTGTCTTCTTAAATACTGTGTCTTTCCAGCTCAAATCCCTACCCAAACCAGGAAGGGCCCATGTGGGTCATTTTTCTAACTCCTTTGTCACTTAAAGCCTTCTGTGGCTTCATACTGTCTTATTTGTATGTAAATATTCAGTATCTTTTCTAGTTTATACTTTTGTCAAAACTATTATTAACCATCTATGAGTACTTTCTAATATACATCATTTGGTCACTGAGTGGGAGGGAAGGAATCAGTTCACAGGGATAAATTTCGCATTGTAATTTAAGTGCAAGATTCCTGTGTGCCAATTGGCTAGGGGACCCAGTTCATTTTTTGACATCTAATGTGAAGTTGAAGGAAGTACCCTGAGCCTGATTATAGAAGTCCTGGAATGGACATTGTGAACCCAGGAAATGTGATTAGATAAAAAAAATCACTTAACACATAGGTTTTGTCTTCCTTTAGGAGTCAGGCCTTGTATTGAATATTAGAGTAGTTGCTTCAGAGGGTCTCTTTGCCAAGTTTAGGCTACAATGATCTAAGGAGAAGCAATTACTGGGCATGTCCATGGAGGTTGCTGCTAACTCTGAAGAGTCTGGGTTGAACTACATGAGTAACTAGTTCCTGGGACCAGTAAACATCGTGGGAGTCCCTTGGTTATACATGTAGCTCCTGGAGATAGCTTTTGGTTCCTGAATCATCAAGGTTTATAATAGCGTTTTTCAAACTTGAGTGTGAATTAAGTTTTAAAGGGCCTAATAGAACACAGATTACTGGGCCATCCCCCAGAATTTCTGATTTGATAGGCCTGGAGTGGAATGTGGTAATTTGCATTTCTGATAGGCTCCCTGGTAATGCTGCAGCTATTTGGGAAGTATATTTTGAGAACCACTGGCTTAGAGTACCTCAAGGTGTTTGAATTTTTAGGTAGGGGGTGCTATGTGTGCTTAGCTGGGGTCTCTTCATAGCTCTTCCAGTGTATAGAGGTGACCTCTGGATGTATTAATGTCTACAACAAAGAAATGACGGCACTGTAGTTCTAGGGAATATTGTGAAGAAAGCAGACAAAACCCTTGTGTGGAACTTCTATGAGCATAGGCCTGGGCTAACCTGTTATCAGTCCGGCTTGGTTATGGATGCTTACAGGTGAGCCTGTTCCTTTATTCTAGCCACCTTCCATTTATTTTGCCTTTTTTCTTTTTAGAGTCTTTGAACTTATTAATAATGATATTGATATTATTGCTCTTCACCATAACTTTTTGAGGGCTTATTTTGTCAAGTTAAATACATTATCTTATTTAATCCTCAGAAAACCCTAGCACTTGAATCTCAGTTTAAAAGATGATGAACTCTGGGTAGCTCACCCAAGACCGTGCAGCTAGTTAATGGTGGTGCTGAGTCTGATTGCAGAGCCACACTTCTTACTGAATGCTGTAGTTCAGTGTTTCTAAAACTGCAGGATGTGACCACTATTGGTCATGAAACCAATTTGGAAGGTTTCAAACATTTTTAGGGAAAAAAAGGATTAGAATAGAGAATATCACAGAGTAAGGATAAACAGTGTTTCTTGAAATTTTTGTTTTTGCTTTGTATATAAAAATGTGAATATTGAGTTCTTGTATAAGCTCTATTTCTCACTATAGGTCACAATAAAATACATTTCTAAGCTACTGCTTTGTTGACTATGGGACCTTAGGTTAGCTAATAATTTTGTTAACAGATTATACAATTTAGGGCTTACAAAAGTATATCTTTTTTTTTTTTTTTTCTTGAGACAGAGCCTCATTATGCTGCCCTTGGTATAGTGCTGTGGTGTTACAGCTCACAGCAACCTAAAACTCTTGATTCTTTTACCTCAGCCTCCCAGGTAGCTGGCGCTACAGGCGCCTGCCACAATGTCTGGCTATTTTTTTTTTGTTGCAGTTGTCTTTGTTCAGCTGGCCTGGGCCAGGTTTGAAACTGCCAGTCTCTGTGTATGTGGCCACTGTGCTAGGGAAACCAAGCCAAGTATATCATTTTTTAAGAGTGCAAAAATAGTCAGTGTTAGGAAAAAGATAAGATATCTGACTTTTTAAAAGCCCCAGCTCCACTGATTTATTCCCCCATACTGCTTGCTTAGAAGTTCACCATAATGTTTGGGAATTGAATCTTACCTTTCCACCTGATGCAGTGGTTCTCAACCTGTGGGTCACGACCCACAGGAACTGTATTAAAGGGCCACTGCATTAGGAAGTTTGAGAACCACTGCCCTGATGGGAAATATGTTATGGAACCTTTAGGGATGTTGACAAAACCTGAAAACGGAAGCCAAATCTCAGCCTGCTTTGAGTAGGTGAAAATTCTGCCCTGGAATCCCCAGCATTTGCAGATAAAGATGCGTCATTTCTCCTGTTCTGGTATACTTGATGGAATGAGGGTAATAATATTAACTAACAATGCTAAGTTTATTTAATGTCCTAGCTTGTTTAATTACTAATTATTTTGACGGGTTGGCCATGGCTGGGATGTGAACTCAGCTGCTTTGAGTGAGCTACCAGCATGAGTCAGCATTTCTCTGTGCTGTCCTCAGTTCCTCATTTTGCTCCTGCTGAATCCAGAGCTATTTTTATCATAGCCTGGCTTACCTGGGGATGGTCTCAATGTCATTTTCTTTTGCTAATAAGATATTTTCATTATGTGGGTAATTTTGCCTTCTGTTAATTTTTTCCCCCAAATTAGTGAATTGCTGATTTGGGTCAAGGACAGGGTTAGGGATTGTCATCATGATCATGTGATGGCAGATTCTGGTCTCTCATGCAGAATGCTGCCCTAGGCACTTAACCCGTAGGAGCTTCCAGACTCTGTAGAAGTAACTAGGAGGGGAGGGACCCTAGAAGTGACTTGAATGTACTTCCAGTAAGTGCCCATTAGCATTGTACAGCTATTCAGTCCATGGAGACTGAAGAAATGCAAAATGAGACCTCATTAGAGAGGGGAAAGGGAGGCTGAGCTTGGTGGAGCCGGGTGACTGTAATGTTCTGGTTGGAAGAATGATGTGGCAGGGCAGGAAGCAGGGGAGGGTGGGATGAAAAACTTAACATGTCAGTAACAAAATACCAGTAGGAAGGAGGCCAGGAAGCCTGGAAGAGTGAAGTGATGGGCCCATGGATCTATGGGCCCATGGTCAAATAGTAAGATGACAGAGAGTCATGCATGGAACCCAGAACCCAGGCCATCATTTTATGGCCTCTTTCATCCTAAGACATGTTCACCAAGGTGTCTTGGAAAAGAATGAATGCCACTTACCGTAAGGTGTGTGCAGATGGGATGCCAGGAAGATGTATCAGGTTTATCCTGTTTCTTAGCATTTTTCTAGTATATCATGTACCCTTGGAGGTATATATAATATATCCTACTCTGTGAAATATAGGGGGATAAAGCAAGACCTTCCAAACCTAAAATAAAGTATGCCCCAAGAAAAACACTTTTGAGCATAGACCCTTCCTCTTCATAAATACTTATAAATTATATAAATGCACAACTATTGAATCATACATACATACAATAACTCTTAGTAAAGCATAATTATTTTTTTCACACTGTGAATATGTAGATGTGTAAACATTTCTTCTGATACTCTAGGGATGGTCTTACACTTCCCCCGCCTCTGGGGTACGCACACCTTATTTTTTAGACTACTGGTCCAGTCAAAGCTATTAGTTCTTTTGTTAGTAGGTTATCTTTTACTCCCAATATTTCTTTCTCTTTTATTTTTTTTTTGAGACAGAGTCTCATTTTGTTACCCTTGGTAGAGTGCCATGGCACCATAGCTCACAGAAACCTCAAACTCTTGGGCACAAGTGATCCTCTTGCCTCAGCCTCCTGAGTAGCTGGGACTACAGGTGCCTGCATCAATGCCCAGCTAGTTTTTTTGTTTTTTAAATATGAAATGCTTCATGAATTTGCATGTCATCCTTGCATAGGGAGGATGTATTATTCCAATTTTAGTATATGTGCTGCCAAAGCGAGCCTCAATGCCCAGCTAGTTTTAGAGATGGGGTCTCACTCTTGCTCAGGCTGGTCTGGAACTCCTGAGCTCAAGGTAATTCACTTGTCTCTGCCTTTGGGAGTGCTAGGATTACAGGCTTCAGCCACTGTGCCCCGCCATAACTCCCAATATTTCTAATGTCCCTTTGCAAAGTGATTTTTGAATTGAAGTTTTAAATTAAACAGCTGTCCTTTTCTTGCCTAATTTTGATGACTAAGACTTCCATTACAACATTGAAAAGCAGTGGAGACAATGGACAACCTTGCCTGGTTCCTGTTCTGAGTGGAAATGATTTCAGTTTAACTCCATTCCGTACGATACTGGCTGTGGGTTTGCAGTAGATGGCCTGTATCAGTTTAAGGAATGTCCCTTCTATACTAATTTTCTTAAAAGTGTTCTGATCATGAAGGGATGCTGGATATTATCAAAAGCTTTTTCTGCATCAGTTGAGAGGATCATATGACCTTTGTTTTTTATTTTGTTTATGTGATGAGTTATATTTATAGATTTATGTGTATTGAACCCGCCTTGAGACCCTGGGATAAAACCCACTTCGTCATGGTATATAATTTGTTTGATGTGTTGCTGGATTCTGTTTGCTAGGATCTTGTTGAATATTTTTGCATCAATATTCATTAGTGATATTGGTCTATACCAATCACTTTCTTTTCTTGTTGGGTCTTTTCCTGGTTTGGGGATCAAGGTGATGTTTGCTTAAAAGAATGTGTTGGGTAGTATTCCTCCTTTTTCAATATTTTGGAAAAGGTTAAGTAATATAGATACTAGTTCCTCATTAAAGGAATTTTGTAGTATTCTGATGTGAAGCCATCTGATCTTGAGCTTTTCTTTTTAGGGAGATTTTGTAGTTGATGCTATTTCAGAATTTTATATATGCCTGTTCAAAATTTCCATTTCATTCTGGCTAAGTCTAGGAAGGTGGCGTGCTTCCAAGTATTGGTCTATTTCCTTCAAATTTTCATATTTCTGAGAATTAGAGTTTCTTGTAATATTCATTGAGGATTTTTTGAATTTCTGAGGAGTCTGTTGTTATTTCATCTTTGCCATTATTGATTGATGAAATTAGAGATTTTACTCTTTTCTTTCCTGGTTAGGTTAGGCAAAGGTTTATGTATTTTATTAACCTTTTCAAAAAACCAACTTTTAGATTTATTGATCTGTTGTATAATCCTTTTGTTTTTAATTTCATTTAATCCTGCTCTAATTTTGGTTATTTCTTTTCTTCTGCTGGGTTTGGGATTGGAATGTTCTTCCTTTTCCAGTTGCTTAAGATGTCACATTAAGTTGTTAACTTCCTCTCTTTCCGTTGTCTTGAGGAAGGCTTGCAGTGCTATAAATTTCCCTCTTAGGACTGCCTTTGCGGTATCCCAGAGGTTCTGGTAATTCATGTCTTCATTATCATTTTGTTCCAAAAATTTGGTAATTTCCTTCTTAATCTTGTCTATGACCCAGCTATTGTTCAGCATACGGTTATTTAGTACACATGTTTTATGTGAGTATTCAGATTCCTATTGTTACTGAGTTCAACTCTCACTAGATTAAAGATTTAAACTTAAGACATGAAACTATAAAAATACTAGAAGAAAGTGCAGGGAAAACTCTTGAAGAAATTGGCCTGGGTGGATATTTTATGAGGAGGACCCCCCTGGGCAATTGAAGCAGCATCAAAAATACACTACTGGAACCTGATCAAATTAAAAAGCTTCTGCACAG
>CAUYQV010052137.1:0-24534 GCA_963574575.1 Galagoides demidoff
TCAAGCTATCCCCCTGGGTAGAGTGCCATGGCATCACAGCTCATAGCAACCTCCAACTCCTGGGCTCAAGCGAGTCTCCTGCCTCCGCCTCCCAAGCAGCTGGGACCACAGGTGCCTGCCACAACGCCCGGCCATTTTTTGGTTGCAACCATCATTGTTGTTTGGCGGGCCCAGGCTGAGGATTCAAACCTGCCACCTTAGGTGTACATGGCTGGCGCCTTAGCCGATTGAGCCACGGGCGCCGAGCCTTGATTTATTTTTATCCATTTAAACCTTGAGCAATATGATTTTCTTCTCTTTTTTTAATAATATATTTGAAGCTCAGGCTTCCAGACAAGTCATAGTTAAAGCCTTTTGTGTCCTATGGCTCTGACTGTGCCATCTGACATGTTTTCAATAGGCAAGAGCCTATTAGGCCATAGTTAATAAGAAAAGAATACTTCACTAGAAGACTCACCATTATTTTCTTTTATATATCACAATAATTTAAGTTTCAGAGAAAAATGTAGCTTTTTGTCCAAATAATAGTAGTATACAGCAATCTGGATCCATCTGCTTGCTTTCTTCCAAACAACTAAAAGAGCTTTCATAAATATTATCTCATCCCAAAGATAGGGAGGTATAGGTTTTACAGTTATTTTTTCTCTCAAAATATTCCTGTAACATTCCTATTCTCATTGTTTCTAAACTAGGCAACTGTCTTATCTCCCATAACTAGAAATGACATAGTATTTTGCTTTTATCTCTCTTTTTCCTTCCCAAACATGTTGTTACCAAATATCATCTCCTGCCTTTCGCAATGGTCCACAGACAGTACCCTCACCACCATATTGTTAAAATCCTTTCACAGAAATGCATCTCTTTTGGAAAATCAGCTTTCAGCTCTCTGAATTCTGTATTTTGCCCATTATCTATTTCAAGCTGTATAATCTAGCAAAAGTCACTGAATGATATAAAACAACTTGCTTATTATAGGTTGACTGCATTCAAATTAATAAGGTATTCTCCTGTATCTTTTTAAAGTTCAAAAACACAATTTAGATTTGTTTTTACATACCCCTGATGGCATACAAAAATCATTTGTCCCTTTGCTTTGATTCAATACCTTATGACATTTGAACATCACTCTTAAATGCATCAAGCATACATATGATATTTGGGAAGGAGTAATCTTCTCTCTACCTTCCTACTTTGACAGAATCTCACCACAATGTGTAGGCTTTACTTCCTAAAGAATTTGCAGAACAATTGTCAGTGAAACCAGAAAAAGGAAGTTCTCTTCTGGGTCTAGAAACTTAAAACTTTTCCAAATCTTATTAGAATGTATTCTGTTCAAGAAGAGGCAAAGAAGGGGTAAATGATGACAAAATAAGCTCCAAAAGGAAAGCACTAAAGCAAGCAATCTGGTGTCATTAATGTGTGAGCTGTCAGGAATGTAGCTTATAATAACAGGAATAGATAGTGCTTTTTTCAAAGACTGAACTTAAAGCTTCAACAGTAAGCAGGGAAATGACATTTACATTGAGATGCAAATTATAGCCAATGACACTGCTCATTTATGTAAGATGGGTTTATTTTGGTTTTTAATAATATAAATTGAAACACTGGATTTTCTGCTGGAAAGGCTCACTTCATAGAAAGTAAAATGTAAGCTTGTCCCTCACACATCAGGAAAATGCAGAAGCTGTTTCACTGCATAAATATGAGCATTAATGCAGTGAAAAGTTAAGCCTGTTGAAGAGGAATTCCAAATTAATAATATTATTTCCAAGTTCCCTTAAAAAGGCTATTGCTTTAGAGCAATGGTTCTCAGCCTTCCTGATGCCACAACCCTTTAATATAGTTCCTCATGTTGTGGTGACCCCCAACTATAAAATTATTTTCTTTGCTACTTTTATGAATTGTAGTATAATATCTGATATGCAGAATGTGTTTTCTGAGGTCACGACCCACAGTTTGAGAACCACTGCTTTAGAGTCAATGGAAATTCTATAGAATAGTAAAACTTTCCATGAAGAAATATACAGACTCCTCCCTCTTATTTCTGAACATTAGATAAACAGTTTTATTATTGTGTCCCCCTTTCCTGGGGGAAAGTGATGAATTTCACAGACCATATATCAATTATGGATTTCATCTTTATCACACAAGTTAATAGATAAGATGATTCTTTAATCTCTGTGGTGTTTTTTTAAAGTATTCACAATCATTATCATAAAGAAGTTTTTTTAGTTTATATTCTTTTTATTTTTATTTATTTTTTTAAGAAACATGATCTTGTATTTTTTATTAAATTTTGTGTTAAATCATGACTGTTTATATTTATGGGGTACATTGTGATGATTTGATGTACAACGTGGAATTCTTAAATCAAAATGATTAGTGGTGGAGGCCATCAATGATTAATGATGGCCAACTAGAGCCAACTTTCCACAGAGGCTCCCATCCAGAAGGAGAGTTAAAGGACAGAAGTTTAGAAAGTAAGCCAATGGTTTGGAGCTGAGCCAAGAAAGAAGGTTGAAGAACATACATCAACCCTCCTAAGGTGAGCTGCAAACCCAAGGAAACAAACAATAGGTACAAAATCCTTTGCCAAGAGGACAGGAGTCCCCTCCCCCATGAGAATGGCTTACAATATACTCTATACAAACAAGCGAGCAGAGTTCTGATCCTCTCCTATTTTATCCCATGGGAGAGATCCTCTAAAAACTAGAATTCTTTCCCTAGAGGGGACATACAAATGTGCTGTGGCACTCTCCTGCCAGGCATGAAACTGCATAAAACTGTATATATTTTCTACCTACAATTCTGAACTCCCAACACTCCCCTACACTCTCACCCCAAGATCTGGAGGCCTGTCCCCCCATGGAGTCCAGATTACTGGGCATTTTCTTGAGAGGTGTGGACAGGACATGGGCTATTGCTAGTCTGTGCTGATTCTGAAGCACGGAAGTAAGAAGATGGTGAACTGAGGGATTCATACAGGAGAGGGAGAGGCAGTGCCCCACGGCACAGAACAGCAATAGCAGCAACAGGAACAATAGGGCTCACACCCCTGGGGAAATTTTGGAGAGACACTTCCTGCCTCTCTGGGCAACCAGAGGAAGCTGGGCCTCTTCTCCAATGGCAATCACTAGCAGAACAGATCTGGGATGGACATGCAGGCCCAATGAGTAAAAGGTATGCCTGAGGCGGTAGCTGCCTGGGCAGGGCATGGTGGGGACTCATTCAGAAATGGCATACTCCCAGGGCATGGCTGAGTTAGAAGGACTGCTTTAGTGAGCATAAGAAGCACCTGGCTGTCAGGGGATAATAGCTGAGACAAAGGCAGGTAGGCAGAGGCTGGAACTGACAGCTGATGGTAAGCTCTAAGTGTGCCCATCCCAAAACAGACTGCAGCTAAGACAGACATGCCAGCTCTGGGCAGTGCCACAGACTGGACCTGAGTCACAGTTTTATGAACTCAAACAGTGTCTCATTTACAAGGGAATATAGCTGGGACAGAAAGAAATTCTGCAAAATTGTTCTGTTCTGCCAGCAGCATTAATCAGGGGCAGTGCTGGAACTGAGTGAACTGCTCCAGCCTCCATTAAGCACTCAAGGTTGTCAGGCTTCAGCTCCCCCTGCCAGATAGTGGCAGAGAGCAGAGGCCTGCCCAAGGAGACATAGTTCTCCCTGTGACTCAGTCAGGTGCAAACACCTGGAGCATCTGATCCTTGGAGGGAACTGGGTCACAGCCTTGCAGTGTTACCAATGATGGGGTGTGAAAGACGTGCAAGGTGGGGAAGGAAGCATCAACTTTCTCAGACTAATTCATTTGCTGGGTGGGACCTTCTGACCTCACAGAGCACTGGAGTGAGTCACACTTAAGCTTCCAGCAGACCCCTGCTATCTAGTTGCTGGAGACATTTTGAACTCTCCCACCTGAGACCAGTGCTGACTGGGACAATTGAATTGGACCTCTTGAACTGGGCCAATCACCGGAGGACTATCCAACGTGGTACCCTGGGTTTGTGGTTGTAGGAACGTTTGAAATTCCTTTTCCAGTTGTTGCCCATGGAGGGGGGGGGAGAATTAACTGCTATTATTCTCCACAGCTGAGACTTCAACCCAGTGTAACTGATTCACTAGGGTAGGAAAGAGACCAGCTGAAAACAAGACAGAGCTACTTAGCCCCACCACACCAAGCAGGTCTCCAGTTTTTCAGGCCATAGCACTGTACAAGTCCTTTGCAAAACTCTAGGGTAAAGGTACAGACACTAGTCCCAACTCTTGGGAAAAGGGTTGGTTAATCACTACTCTGGGAGCTCCCAACCCAACTTCACCTTATCTCCTCATCTAGTCAAATAAAGTAAAATTATCATGGGGAAGAATCAGCAGAAAAACTCTGGTAACATGAATAACCAGGCTAGATCAACTCCCCCAAGGAATGACATAGTGGCCACAGCTGAAGATCCCATTCACAAACAGATGGCTGAGATATCAGAAATCAAATTCAGAATTTGGATTGCAAGTAAGATTAATAGAATGGAAATAAAGTTGAAATTAGAAATTTAAGGAGCATTTCAAATGTTGTCTCAAGAATTCAATATATTGAAAGACAAAATCCCCAAAGATTTTGACAAATTGAGACAAGAATTTGCAGCCCTCAAGGATCTGAAAAATACAGTAGAATCCCTCAGTAACAGAATGGAGAAGGCAGAAGAAAGTATTTTTGACATTGAAGACAAAGTTTTTGAACACTTCCAAACACTCAAAGAGGAAGAGAAGTGAAGAGTAAAAAAAGATCATTCTCTCAGAGAGCTCTGGGATAACTCAAAGAAAATTAATATTCACTTAAAGGAATTCCTGAAGGCAATGAGGTAGCTTCAAAAGGCACAGAGGCTCTTCTTCATGAGATAATGAAGGAGAACTTTCCAGACATTCCAAGAGATTCTGAAATTCAGATAGCAGACAGTTTCAGAAACCCAGCATGACTCAACCAGAATAAGACATCTAGACACATTATAATTAACTTCACCAAAGTTAAAATGAAAGAGAAAATTCTGCAAGCAGCAAGACATAAGAAAACCATAACCTACAAGGGTAAGAATATTAGAATGACTGCAGCTCTCTCTGCTAAAACCTTTCAAGCTAGAAGAGGTGATCATTGACTTTTAATCTCATAAAACAAAATAATTTTCAACCCAAGATCCTGTATCCTGATAAACTGAGTTTCATTTATGATGGAGAAATTAAATACTTTAATGACATTCACATATTGAAGAAATTTGCCACAATTAAACCACCTCTCCAAGATATTCTTAGGCCTATCCTCCATAATGATCAGTGCAATTGTCCACCACTAAAGTAAACTCACTCAGAAATTTTTGATCAAATTCCAACTTCCACAGTGGTGAAAGAATTAAAAATGTCCACTGGGCTTTTGAAAAATTTGATACCCAAAATTCTACCAGGCTTATCAATATTTACAATTAATGTGAATGGCTTAAATTGCCCTCTAAAGAGGCACAGGTTGGCTGACTGGATATAAAACTCAGACCAGACATTTGTTGTATACAAGAATCTCATTTTACCTTAAAAGATAAATATAGACTTGGGGTAAAGGGATGGTCATCTCTATTCCAGACAAATGGAAAGCAGAAAAAAGCAGGTGTTGCAATTTTATTCGCAGATACAATAGGCTTTAAATCAACAAAAGTAAGGAAAGATAAGGATGGTCACTTCATATATGTTAAGGGTAACATTCAACATAATGAGATTTCACTTATTAACATTTATGCACCCAACCAGAATGTGCCTTAATTTATAAAAGAGACTCTAATAGACATGAGCAAATTGATTTCTTCCAGTACCATAATAGGCTGAGATTTCAACACTCCTTTGGCAGTAGGTCCTCCTAAAAGAAGCTAAGTAAAGAAATTTTAGACTTAAACTTAAGTATTCAACAATTGGATTTTACAGACATTTACAGAACATCTCATCCTAACAAAACTGAATAGACATTCTTCTCATCAGCCCATGAAACATCTTCCAAAATTGATCACATCTTAGGTCACAAGTATAACCTCAACAATTTTGAAAGAATAGAAATTGCTCCTTTCATCTTGTTGGACCATAATGGAATAAAAGTTGAACACAAAAATAGCAGGAATCCGCGTACTCATACAAATACATGGAAACTAAATAACCTTATGCTGAATGATAGCTGGGTCATAGATGAAATTAAGAAGGAAATTACTAAATTTTCGGAACAAAATGACAATGAAGACACAAATTATCAGACCTTTGGGATACTGGCAAAGGCAGTCCTAAGAGGGAAATTTAAAGCACTGTAAATCTTCCTCAATAAAACAGAAAGAGAGGAAGTTAACAACTTAATGGGACATCTCAAGCAACTGGAAAAGGAAGAATATTCCAATCCCAAACACAACAGAAGAAAAGAAATGACCAAAATTAGAGCAGAATTAAAGGAAATTGAAAACAAAAGCATTATTCAACAGATCAATAAATTGAAAAATTGGTTTTTTGAAAAGGTCAATAAAATAGATAAACCTTTATCTAACCTAACCAGGAAAAAAGAGTAAAATCTCTAATTTCATCAATCAGAAATGACAAAGATGAAATAATAAACTCCTCAGAAATTCAATAAATCCTTAATGAATATTACAAGAAACTTTATTCTCATAAATATGAAAATTTGAAGGAAATTTACCAATACTTGGAAGCATGCCACCTTCCAAGACTTAGCCAGAATGAAGTGGAGATGTTGAACAGGCCTATATCAAGTTCTAAAATAGCATCAACTATACAAAATCTCCCTAAAAGGTAGCCCTCCTTTAACCCCTTTTAGTCCAAAGTGTTAGACAAAACCTGAAAGAAAAAAAAAAACTTACTTGTCCATTCCAGAATATGCAAAGGCAAAAAGAAATTTGAAAACTTTTCTGAAAAAATACTATAGAAAAAATTGTTTTAGATGGAATTCTAAATCAAGGCCAAGGGTGGCTATGTTCTTCTACAAAGAACCCCTACTCTATTTTCTAGGGCAACTTACCCACTTCGGATAGTCTTCAGGCCCTTTCTGGACATTGGGTCTCATCATTCCAATGAAGAATTTATTGTAACAGACTTCTGCCTGCCTCATTCATTTGATGGCTTGTAACTGATCTACCCTGTGCAGGGTCAAACACAGGTAAGTAGCTGGTCGACTTGGCAGTAAGGAGTGGATCCAGATGTGAAGCAAGACAGCAGGAGAGTATAATCAGTAGTGGAGAGCACTCCTGCTCTTTCAGCCCATGGTGCCTCTTCTGGTGGAGCCCAGATGAAGCACTGGAGAGCTGATTAACATGACAGGACACAGCAAATGCATTAAATTTCACAAGTGGTTTATGTAACAGTCCCAATGTGCCCACCTTATGTCAAGCTCAAAGCACAGGCATTTCCTCCAAGTGAACTCTCTCTAAGCAACCAACTTCTCCTTCATGAAGGTTAACAATCCTGGCATCACTATTTAACACAAATGCAAAATTCAGGTCTAACATTTGTAGCCGGTATTACTCTTTAGATCCATGAACACTAATATGCAAACACACACCTTTATCTCCCTATTTTTGAGGATGACCTGCATCTCAAGTTTCCATGACTGCAATTGAGTCAGTTTCATAATTGACTTGGTCTTTCTTGGGTAAATACTCAGTCTCATCGCCTCTTCCCTTTCCGTAGAGAAGCAGGTGGGAATACTAGATATTCTCAATACTGGCCGTGCTGTGTTCGAATGCCAGCCTTGTTACTTCACTGTGGGGGACTTTGAAAAAATGGTTTAACTTCTCTGTGCTTTAGAGTCACGCTCTGCCAAACAAGGATGATAACAATAGCCACCCACCGCACAGACCTGTTTTGAAGATTAAATGAGTTAGTAGATGTTAACAGTGCCTGGCACATGGTAGGTGAGTATTAGCTGCTTTTCTTACCACTGACTTAAGTTCCCAGGAGCTTCTAATTTATGATACCTTGGTCTATCTCATCCAAAACTTCTCCTTGGACTTGTATAAGGCCATCCACTGCTGATGCCTATTTTTCACAAAGTGACCTTTGTTCCATGAAGCACCACACAAGTCACCCCCTCCCCAGGTCTCTCCAATCCAACAGCCCACTCTCTGAAGAGAGATTCCCTGCTGAATCTCTAGGGAGTTGTAGCTGCAAAACTTGTCAGACTCAAGCAGGATGCACTTGCATTAAACCTAGGCAAAATGGAGCCAGGGAAGGCCATGAAGGCAGGATTCTCATGCATGATTTGCCTGAGACAACAAGAGTTACGGCAAGAACTTTTTCAAACTGTAGCTTACTATAATACACAAGTCACACAAGAGCAGCTAACAACATGAGGACAACTAGCCATTTATCCAAAAACACTCACCTGACACACCATCTTGCAAACACAATCTAATATTACAAGTCTTACCTGGCAAATACTGCCACTCACTAATCAGGGCTTGCCAACTCCCAAAGACACCACCAGCACCAGTGGAGTATCTTTCAAAATAACTTGTGTTATCTCCTCTTTCCCCAGCAAAACACTTACTCTTTCCCTTGTTCTTTGAACAAAACAGAGCTCACACCAGACTGTCCCAAATTATAATTCTATTCTTTGCAGAATCCCCAATAAAACCCTTCTGTTTAGACATTTGTCCTTATATTTTTATTTCATGTTGACACAGCAATCTCAGACACTCTGCAGTTTCATGTCACTCAGGATTTCAGAGGCACATGGTGGGCTGGGGGGTTCATCTCATAGTTTCTACCTAAAACACCATATCACCATTTTCTATTTTTGCCCTACTGAAACTATTATATCATTTTGTGAGGGGAAGTGAGGAAGAGAACTTCCCTAGCTGGTTTGCTCTAGTGAAGGGGTGAGCAATTTGTCTTCCAGCTTTATTGAGGTATAATTGACAAATAAAGTTGTATAAGTTTAAGGTGTACAATGTGACGATTTGACCTATATATGAGGGATGTGAAGAAAGAATCCAGCCATGCATATTTCTATTTTTCATATCATGTGATTTGACAATTTCTGGACAGCCCTTTGTGAGAGATATACATATATATATAGTTGTGTATGTATGTTTATGTATGTATAAATGATTACTACAATTCAATTAATTAACACATTTTATAATAATACAGTTTTCTTAACCATAGTCACCCTGTGGCACATTAGAGCTCCAAAACTTACACTTACTCATCGTATAGATGAAAATTTGTCCTCTTTGATCAACACTTCCCCATTTCTATTCCCCTTTCCCCAGTCCTGGTAACCATCATTCTTCTCTCTGTTTCTGTGACTTTTTAAGAAGTGAGATTATACAGTATTTGTTTTTGTCTATTAGCAATGACCTCATTTCCAAAATGCCCCTCAAGATTCATTCGTTTTGCAGCAAATAGCAGAGTTTCCTTTTTTATGGCTGAATAATTTTCCATTGCTTATGGATATTGGAATTGTCTTTATCCATTCATTCCGCCAACTGTGTCTGAAGCAAAGTTCTTATGTAAAGTGGCATCTGGTAAATATTTCAGGCTTTGTGGGCTATTCCATCTTTGCTACAAATACACTTTGTCATTGTAGCAGGAAAGCTGCCATGGATGACAGGTAAGTAAACGGCCATGTCTGTCTTCCAGTAAAGCTTTATTTACCAAAACATTCCACAGGCAGGATGTGACCTGCCAGGCATGCTTTGTCAACCCCTGATCAAGACCAGAAACTGAGAGTGCAGACTGTATCTAAGTACTCTTAAATTTCTAGGACGGCAATGATATATAAATAAACAAAAGAAAGAAAGAGAGAAAGAGAGAAAGCAAGGGATGGAGGAAAAGAGAAAGGGAAAAGAAAGAAAAAATGAATGAGTATACTTTTCTACTACCACTTAATACATCTATACTTGCCTTTTAAAACCAATTATCTGATTTTTAGACTTGACTACATTTCTTAGAGTTTAGGTCTACAAGCATAATCCCTCCTAGGTTTTGTACAAGTTGTATTTAGTCTCTTCACCTTAGTTTCAGAGCCCCTTTCAGGGATGAGCTAAAAGTCTCAGAGACCCTTTCACCCTGGCCCCAGCCCCCCACAGGGGAAGCTGCCGGATCTGGTGAAATCATCCTCCATCAGGCCCTGAGAGACAGCTCCAGCTCTAACCAGCAGGAAAACTGAGGAATATCAAGTGGATACCACTGATACATGGTAGCCTGAGATCCTTTGGGTCTTAGAAGCCCTACCTTGTGGTGGGAGAGTGCAGAAAAGACAAAGCACCTGTCAATTTTAAAAAGTTGTAAGGACCCAGTAGGAGTGATGCAGCCAGGTGTCCACAGACACCAGTTCCCTGGCCTCTCATCATGGTGTCTGCCAGCCTTTCTTCCTCCTGTGATGTTCGCTCCCCAATTATAACCCCATCTCTAATTTGAGTTGTTGTTCAAGCCCCTAGCTCCAGCCACCTTGGAAACCACCAGGCATCAAATCTAGTCAATACCACCCCTTACTTCAGTCTTACAAGCAATCACATGGTCTGAGGACTCCTAGCAATCAGGCCATTCTCTTGTTCTGAATCCACTGATTTTCATGTTAACATCCTTGTCCCAAAGTGAGCCATGCTCAAGCTATGAGCAAGGAGGACACTTAACCTGCCAGTCAAGGTCTCCAGCCTCTTGTAGCTGTTCCTGGCATTTTTCAGTTTCAGCAGCAGGTAAATGATCCCCTCCCAGTCTCAGTAAACTTAAGTAAACACTGTAGGATGTCTAGGAGACATTATCCTAGCACGATCTGCTATTTCTTTGGTGTGCCCCACTCCTCTCCTCATAGCTAAAGAACACAGTCATACTGTGCAAGAGTTTGATCCTTGGGCCACAGAAAACAAACCAATATTTGTTTTTGTTTAGTTCATGAAAGACTGTCATTTTCCAGTCAGAGGGAGGCTTTCTGATTTCTTGCTAAAGGTGAAAGAAATTTCATCCATGCATTTATAATTTTCCTAATAGAAAGTCATCCCCTTTGTTCTTAAACTTAAAAAAGAAATGCTCCTTTATCAATTCCCTGAGAATTGCCATAGAGCTCCAGCAGCTGTTTATTGGAGTCTACCTATATGGCAGGCATGGAGCTGATTGCTTTACAAATATCATAGGTTAATTCCCACACCCCCCTGAGATAGAAGCTACTATTATCACCTCTATTATATAGAAGGAGGACATTGTGGCCTAGAGAGTTAAGGCATTTGGTTTCCCATCACAAAGCTAGGAACTGGGAGGATCCGTGTCTGGCTGCAGAGAGCCCTCATGTCTAACTCCACCGATTGTCTGCTAGCACCTGTCCTTTCCCAGAGAATTTCTAACACATTCAAGATATTTCAATGCCTACCCTTTCATTAAAAAGCTTAAATAACAAAACACATAAACACATGTTTTGTTGTTGTTGTTGTTGGGTTTTTTTGTTTGTTTTTGGCTGGGGCCAGGTTTGAACTCACCACCTCTGGTATATGGGGCCAGCACCCTACTCCTTTGAGCCACAGGCACTGCCATAGACACATGTTTTTTGACAAAGAATTCATGATAAGGTTTTTTTTTTAAATTTATTTCAATAACTACTACCAGTCACCATGAAATGTTATTTTTACCAAAGAATAAAATCACTTCAGTATCTCCTAACAGTATCAACAAAGTATTGTGGGTGATGTCACCCTTATTATCTGAAAAGAAACTGGAAGAAAATAATCAGAAGATGTTAGAATTATTTAGAATAATTAATTACTAAAAACGTATCAATACATTTAGCCAAATAAGTAAAACCCAATGGTTAGTTTGTAATATATAGCCAAGTGAGCTATCAAAAGTTGTAACATCCTTAAAGATTCAGCATTCTTAGTGATAATTATCACAGTATCAGGAGATATGACAATCTGTGGTGATGAAGTAAATGCGATAATTCTGTTAGGTCCTTAAATAGAATATTTTCTGAACATAATTAGGAATTCATAGACACAAAAAAGAAAATTTAAACATTTTCTTTCTAGGATGATGGGAATGGCCTAGATTGTGGTGTTGATTGCACAACTCGAAATGTACTCAAATTCATGGAATTATACATTTAAAATGAGTGAATATTGTGATATGTAAATTGCGTTCCAATAAACCTGTTAAAAAAAAAAAAAAGAAAGAAAATACAGGGAGAAAATAAAGTGTGGCTGAGGCTTCCGAGGATTATTCTCATTTCTAATTATCACTTCTGATGATGCCAGGCATGGTTTCAGACAGGTAATGAAGATCATTTCAACTTAATCTTCACGGCAACCCTCTGAGAAGGTTCTCCTCTCCCTGCCCCACAGAGGAGAAGAAGAATGTACTGAAGGTTATCTACACCAGAAGAGAAGGGGTCAGGAGGTAGAACCAGATTTCTGTCACTGAGCTGTGAAGTTTGGACACCTCTATTATATCTTATTTAAAATATTGGATAAATAGTTCAAATCCTTGCCTAACCAGCATTTGAAAAAGCAGCCCTTGAGAAATCAAAATATGTTTGAAGACTGGAGTAACAGATAAGCAAAGTGAAATCCCGAAGAACTCCCAGAAGGTGCCTTTGTTCTGTTCGGTTCTGCTCTGGGATGTGTGGGGAAGGTGGGGTGTGGTTTCCAAGTCATCTCTAAAGGCGGCACAAAAAGGGCCTACCAGAGGTGCCACCTCAGCCTGGGAAACACAGATCGAAAGTGCTGATTCTACTGTTTATTTACGAAGTGCCATTCCCTATAGGCCAACAGCAAATCCACATCACCAGGGCATGTTTCATAGAGTACATAAGACTCTTCCATAGGAACTGGTAGGCAGAAGAATTTTTTAGAAACCTGTCTTTTACCCTCTGATTGTGGCCATTTACATTTAATTTTCCCTCTCTTTGGAACACAATCCCTAACCCTCTTTTCCAAATTACACTTATTCAGTTTTCTTCTTTGAAGTCATTGCCTCAGGGAAGCCTGATTTGACTCCCAGAAAGTTCCAAGTGGGTTAGAAAGCCTCTGTGCACTCACAACAATGCTGAAAGGGCACTGCTCATAGCACTTGGCTCCCACCAGGGCAGATGAGAGCTCCGTGGCCTAGTGAGGAAAGAGGTGTCGGCCACACTCACTGCTAAATCTCCTACAGTTAGCCCAGCACAGGGGACACAGCAGATATCAAATAATCATGGAATGAATGAAAACTCTAACCTTACGTGATCCCGGAGATGTCAATTTTTTGTTTAGTGTTGTTTTCTACAGAATACAGCCATCTGTGAATTGTTTAATCTATGGGGGATAAATACATGTAAACAACTACGAAGCCATGGGGTAAATGCTATAACTGAGGCATATCCAAGATACATTAGGAACATAAACTGGATTTACTCTCTGTATTAACTTTTATTTATTTATTTTTATTACTTTTATTTATTTATTATTTATTTATTTATTCATTTATTTTTATTACTTTTTATTGAATCATACCATGGAATACTATGTAGCCATAAAAAGGATGGAGACTTCACATCTTTTATGTTTACCTGGATGGAGCTGGAACATATTCTTCTTAGTAAAGTATCTCAAAAATGGGGGGGAGAGTATATTCACTTTTATTAAAATAAATAATTAAAAATCTTAATACAAACCAAATAGGTAGGAGGGAAGATTGAGTAAGACAAAGGCCCTTCAGACCATTTTAGGTATACTATGTTACCGGTTCAGTGACTGTATGTACTTCAAGATCTCAAGAATGAAGATTGTACACAGGTGTAGTGAGCTGAGCAGTAACTGTATCTTTACATTAAAAATGTCTTTTTGTAGAAAGTCTAAAACTCACACACACACAGAGTGAACTATCACCCCTAGTAAGTTCTCTCCCTATGCTGACCCAATTGTCCAATCAACTAACTGGAAGTTAGAAGAACAACAAACTTTTTGAGAAGGTAGCTGGGAGTTTTCATCATGAATTTTTTAAAGATCTTTGTGAAAGCTTCTCTTTCCAGGTCAGGTTTGTCTGGGGACTTTGCCAGTCTCCCACACCACGAGGATGCTACAAGGAAACCAAAAATTTGCCAGGGTTCTTCCAGTCAAACATTCTCTCCCTTTGACCCAAACACATCATTCTAGGAACCTAGAGGTAAGCCTCTGGCAGGGGGACAGAAAGGGCATGTTCTGAGAGAGACTTAGACTATAAGAAGGGTAAAATTTCTAGAGCATCTTTTGTCTAACTGGTACCTTGACTGGGAACATGACTCATGACGTGTCTAGTTATACTTCATCTTTACAAGAGCCCAATGAAGTTATGAGTCTTGTTTTATATGTAAGGGCTAAAACCCAGGTTCGGTGCCCACAATTAATAAATAGTAGGTGTAACATTATTTCCAAGACCATAAGACTGAAGGCTTTCCCCTCTACATACACATCCTTCATGAATGCCTTTGTTTTCCATGAAACCCATGGACAACATTAAGAAGACACAACTCTTTATTACGATTTTTACAGTTTTCAACAGTTACAACCAAATGACATTAGCAAGGCATACACACAAAAAAATTTAAAAAAGAAGAAAAACAGCATACACATAAAAATTAACACTGAAACTTTAAAACAAACACCATTTCCCCACCCCAAATCATCTAATCATCTAGGTGTTATATCATTACTTTCAGAAACAAACAAATAAACAAACAAACAAAAAAGCACAGCCAACTAGTTTATTCTTTTTTCTGGGTGATCAGTTTACATTTCAAACAAATTGATTCTCATAACCACAGTACAAATATAATTGGTGTAACAGATTTATCGAGCATCTTAGCTTAGAGTAAATATCTTGTGAGCATATGTATAATAGCTTTCTAGAAGAGGAATTTCAATATCAGCCAAAGAAATAATCACTTACAGAGAAAAAAATAGATTGAGTAATTCAGCCTAAGTGCCTTCAGGGTTTCCATGACAACCGCAATTAGTACCATTACAAAAAAAAAAACAAACACCAGTGGATTTGCTGGCTCAGAATAGCAGTCAAATATATGTCTTCTAATTTATTTTTACAATTAGAAATACAAAAAATAATTGAAAATGCTGGCGTCTGCTCCTGCACATTCTCTTTTGTATTTCTGACATGCTGTGGTGATCACATTTTTAACACAAACTATATTAATTGCCTGAGAAGACGCCGATTAAATGTCCTCTAGAAAATCTCATCTGAATACTTACCATCACTTCAAATCAATTAGTCTCTACAGAACAAAGAAGAACTGACAAAGGCTTTGTCCCTAAATGACCAAAAGATGAAAGGGATTCCCCTGACACACCATGTTTTTTGGCTGGGCGATCACTTGGAATTACAGAGGTTAACTAACAGCAAATCAATAATCTGGAGCTGTCAGCATTTCATGGTTAGGCCCATAAAAACCTTCCTATCACCCTTTTCGCTCTTGACTTTGCTTTTGAGAATGTGGAAATATGGCCACATCAATTCTGAGCATATAAACTTGGCTGTGAGTACCGCCTGCCTTTGGCTGAGTCAGCATGCTGTCACAGCTCTGGAGTAATGGGATGTGACAGCCTCAGCTCTCCTGTCAGGCACACTTCTTTTCACAATGTTGTCAAGTTCTATATGTCAGCCTCCTTTATCTGTTTGTTGCTATTAGTTGAGGCTTCTAGCAAGTCACAATTTGCTCCCCAGATTTTTTTCTGTAAAATGGGACAAAGGAGATGATAAGATTTCTATGCGAGCTTGGTAGTATTTAATAATAACGGCTACGTTTGGAAAGTATTCTCTCATTTAATCTTCACAACAACCCTAGGAATAAAGTATTATTGTCATTATCCTCATCTTACAGGTCAACAGTCCTAACACCAGACAGCCTCATATCCCATAGCTAGCCAGGGGCCAGGTCAGGGTTGGAATCATCCTGGCTCAGAGCTGGTACTATAGTCGCAGCACTGAAATTTCTGAGGCTGGAAAACCTAGTAATTTTCCAGTCCAAATAAATAGTGTTGATAGAATATTTTCCACACAAACTGCTGTGTCTGCACCATGTCTTTCTGGCATTTCTGGACAACTGCGGAGTTGTTCTAAAAGGTAGAATGATGCAGTAGAAATAACAAAAGCACATGGACCCAGGTTTAAACCCCAGCTCTGCCTCTCCCTGGCTGGATGGCCTTGGGCAAGCTTCTGGACCTTTCTGAATCCAAGTTTCCTCAACTGTAACGCACCCTGCAGAGCTATAGGAAATCCTAGCCATGGCACAGGTTAAATGCTTAATAGGAAATTGGTGCTTTCAAAACAGAAGCAATAATTATTATAAACTTCCTAAAATCAGATGCTTCAGACCCAGCTCCACCAGTAGCCCCACCATGTTTTGTTTTTTGTTTTGGGGGGTTTTTTGGTTTGTTTGTTTTTTAACAAAATCCAAGTGGATCGTGTGTATGCTCTGACTCCCACTAGTGAAACAGAGTAAGGGGTTTTCTTTCATTTCTAAATGAGAAGAATTTTACACAGATACCCTCATGCAAAGTGTTAGCAGGAAAGGCTTCTAATCCCAGGGAGCATGTCATTTCCTAATGAGGAAATTTTACAGTCATGAAAAGGTCAACCTATATAAAACAAATTATATAGGAAGGAAATTAAATGGTATCTGAGCCATGACTGCCCGATCGCTCTCAGCCTAGCATACAGAAGTTTAAAAGGGGCCTTATGAGATGCACAAAGAGCAACTAATGGAACTAAAATGATACTGTTGGCAGCACTACCTTAACTCTTAGGAATCAGGGGGCTGTTTGGTTCCTAATATATTTAAATAGAGCTTGAAGAGGCCCTGAAACAGCCGTGCACACTGCAGTATTAAAAGGACACTGCTGAGATTCACAGTCCTAAAATTAGCACTTCAGACTAATCTACCTTTCCATGCCTGTGATTATCTTTCTGCAAACGAAGGCTTTGGTTTACTTAAAAATCTACTCTGTTTACAATAAAGAAGTCACAAAAAGTGAGGACTCCCTGCCTCTCTCACAGACTCCCCTCCACAGGGATACACCTGCACTCTGCAATGAGGGCCAGCAGAGAAACTGCCTTTGCCCATAACAGTGTCTCAAGGGCTTTCTGGGGAAAATGTGAGTCTTGGATACCTTGAAAATCTGCTACTCTTGCAAATGCCTAAAAACAGGAGTTAATGGCTAGGATTTCACCTTTTTTTTCCTTAAAGTTTCAGCATTTTTGTGTCGTTGAAGTCCCCCTATACTCATTTAGAAATCACATCTTTAATCTTGAAAAAATAAAAATGACACTTTGGTCTTTGTTCTGTGCTAAATTATCTCAGTAACTTTGTAAGTGCAGAAGTAATATGAAACAAAGATGCATTTGGCAAATGGAATTAAAAACATTCTATTCTCACAGGGGTTAGGTGATATCTCAGTACTAGACTGTTTATTGCAGCTCAATTTATAATCACCAAAATGTGGAAACAACCTAAATGCCTCCAACCAGGGAATGGACTAACAAGCTGTGGTATATGTATACCATGAAATACTAGTCAGCCATTTAAAAAAATGGAGACGAGGAGGGAGGTGATATGACTGACTAAAGCCAGCTTTCAGCAGAGGCTCCCATCCAGAGGGAGAAATGATGGCCAGAATAACCCAATAAAGCAGAAGATTGGGAGCTGAGCTAAGAGAGAGGATTGATAGGTTCTCATAACCCCTGCTGCGATAAGGTGGGACTCCAAGGAGACAAATTTCAGGTACAAAACCCATCCCAAAGAGGATGGGAATCCTTTCTCTCCCTCCCCCCCCCCCCAACTAGGAGAGCAGCTTGAGATGAGTAGAGAACAGAGGACCTTTTATTTCACCAAAGGAGAGAGAACAACTGAGGCCAGGACTCCCTCCATGGACAGATAGCGCTGCAAGCCCAGGCAGTCTCTTGCCTGGGCCAAAAGTTGATCTAATATTCTCCCTACCTTCCTGAACTCCCTATCCACCCTCCTCCCCTCTCCTGGCAGGCAACCTGGAAGACTACCCCCTGCAAAATCTGGAGTGTTTAGGAGACTTTGAGACATAAGGAGAGAGAGACTTACCCCATGTTGGAAAGGGCATAGCTCGGAACCCATGCTACTGACCACAGGACCATGGCCTACTGGCTCCCTGGCTCTATAGCAGCAACTCCCACCCAACTCCTGGAGCAGTGATTCCTGCCTGGCTCCTGTGACCCATGTGCCCATGGCTGTCGACTCTAGCCCAGCCCTTGAGACTCACAGCCCACAGCCCGGCAAACCCCACATGGCTCCTGCGACCCATGCCCCATGGCTGGTGCTCCTGCCCAGCTTCTGTGAACAGGAGCCAGCAGCCAGTGACTCCCACCTGGCTCCTGCAACCTGTGGCCCACCACTGGTGACTTCCACCGGCTGCTGAGATCCATGTGGCCCAGGGCTGGCAACTCCACCTTCAGGTTCCCTGTCCAGCTCCTATGACCCTTGTGGCCAGTGGCAATGCCCTCCAGCTCCCTGCCGCTCCTGTGACCTGCACATAGCAATACTCCAGGCCAGTGGCACAACCCCCCACAGAGCAGCGCTGCCCCAGACAGTGGTGGTGGCTCCACGGTTCCTCCCACTGGGGTCAAATTGAGCTGCCAGTGGACCCCCCACTGCCTAGATGCTGAAGACCTTTTGAACTCTCCCACCTGATCAGGACCCAGGACAATGGATTTGGAACTCTTGACCTGGGCTGATCATCTGGGGACCCACTAAGGTTGCATCCTGGTTGTGTTGTTGTAGGAGTGTGGGATTCTCCCCTTGCAGTTGTCACCTATGGGGGAGTGGGGTGTCTTAGTTACTTATATATCTCCACAGCTGAGATTTCAGCCCAAAGCCACTTATTCACTAGGTTTGGATGGAGACTAGCTGAATATGGGTCAGTGCCATCTAGCCCCACCACACCAAGTAGGTCCCCAGAGTTGTAGGCTATAGTCCTGAATGAGACCTTAGTAAAGTTCTAAGGGAAAAGCTGCAATCACCAGTCCTTGTTCTTTGGTAAAGGGCTGGTTAATTACAACTCCAGGAGCCCTCAATTCAATTTCATCTTGCCAGTTTCTCCAGCCAAAAAGTGAAAAATAATCATGGGGCAGAATTAGCAGAAAAACTCTGGCAACATGAATAATCAGAGCAGATCAACTCCCCCAAGGAATGACAAAGCAGACACAACAGAAGATCCCATTCATAAACAAATGGCTGAGATGTGAGAAATTGAATTTAGAATTTGGATTGCAAATAAGATTAACAGAATGGAGGTAAAGATGGAATTAGAAATTCAAGGAGCAATTCACACGTTGTCTCAAGAATTTAAAGACAAAATCACCAAAGATTTTGACACATTGAGGCAAGAACTTGCAGCCCTCAAAGATCTGAGAAATACAGTAGAATCCCTCAGTAGCAGAATGAAGCAGGAAGAAGAAAGGATCTCTGACATTGAAGACAAAGCTTTTGAATGCTCCCAAACACTCAAAGAGGAAGAGAAGTGGAGAGCAAAAACGGATCATTCCTGAGAGGATTGTGGGACCATTCCAAAAGAGCAAACATTCACCTCATAGGAATCCCTGAAGGAGAAGAGGATGGTCTGAAAGGCACAGATACTCTACTCCAAGAGATAATGGAGGAGAACTTCCCAAGCATGTCAGGAGACACTGAAATTCAGACAGTGGACAATTTCAGAACCCTAGCAAGACTCAACTCAACTCAAATAAAGCATCTTCTAGACACATTGTAATTAACTTCACCAAAGTTAAGATGAAGGAGAAAATCCTACAAGCAGCCAGACATAAGAAAATCATAACCTACTAAGGGAAGAACATTAGAATGACTGCAGATCTTTCTGCTGAAATTTTTCAAGCCAGAAGAGGATGGTCATTGACCTTTAATCTCCTAAAACAAAACAACTTTCAGCCCAGGATCCTATACCCAGCTAAATTGAGCTTCATTTAGGATGGAGAAGTTAAATACTTTAATGACATACACATGTTGAAGATATTTTCCATAACCAAACCAGCTCTTCAGGATATCCTCAGACCTATCCTCCATAATGACCAGCACAATGCTCTACCACCAAAGTAAACTCACTCTAAAATTCTTGACCAAAACCCAGTTTCCACAGTGGTGTAAAGATTCAAAATGTCTACTGGAGTTTTGAAAAACTTGATGCCCAAAATATTACCAGGCTGAACAATACTCTCAATTAATGTGAATGGCTTAAAGTGCCCCCTTAAAAGGCAGAGGTTGGCTGACTGGATACAAAAACTCAGGCCAGATATCTGCTGCATACAAGAATCTCATCTTACCTTAAAGGATAAATATAGATTCAGGATGAAGGGATGGGCACCTGTAATCCAGGAAAACAGAAATCAGAGAAAAGCGGGGGCGGGGGGGCAATTTTATTTGCAGATACGCTAGGCTTTAAACCAACAAAAGTAATAGAAGACAAGGATGGTCACTTCCTATTTGTTAATGGAATCACTCAACCTGATGAGATGTCAATTATTAACATTTAAGCACCCAACCAGAATGCTCCTCAATTTATAAGGGAGACCTTAACAGACATAAACAATTCAATATCTTCTAGCACCATAATAGTTGAAGATTTTAACACCCCTTTGGCAGTGTTGGACAGATCCAGCAATTAGAAACTAAGAAAACACATTTTGGACTTAAACTTCACCATACAACAATTGAATTTAACAGACATTTACAGTACATTTCATCCTAACTAAACTGAATACACATTCTTCTCATCAGCCCATGGAACATCTTCCAAAATTGATCACATCTTAGGCTACAAGGCTAACCTCAGCAAATTTAAATGTATAGAAATTATTCTTTGTATTTTCTCAGATCATCATGCAAAAAAAGTTGAACTCACCAATAATAGGCATCTGCATATTCATACAAAGACATGGAAACTAAATAACCTTAATCTGAATGATAGCTGGGTCACAGATGAGATTAAGAAAGAAATTGCCAATTTTTTGGAACAAAAACAATAATGAAGACATGAATTATCAAAACTTGTGGGATATTACAAAGGCAGTCCTAAAAGAGAAGTTTGTAGCATTGCAAGCCTTTCTCATGAGACTGGAAAGAGAGGAAGTCAATAACTTAAAGGTACATCTCAAGGAACTGGAAAAGGAAGAAGATTCCAACCCCAAACCCAGCAGAAGGGAAGAAATAACAAAATTAGAGCAGAATTAAATGAAATCAAAACCAAAAAGATTAATGAATCAAAAAGTTGTTTCTTTGAAAAATTCAACAAAATTGACAAACCTTTGGCCAACCTAACCAAAAATAGAAAATTAAAGTCCATAGTATCATCAATCAGAAATGATAAAGGCAAAATAAAAGCAGACTTCTCAGAAATTCATAAAATCCTT
The DNA here is from genome assembly GCA_963574575.1 of Galagoides demidoff. Classification (NCBI taxonomy): domain Eukaryota; kingdom Metazoa; phylum Chordata; class Mammalia; order Primates; family Galagidae; genus Galagoides; species Galagoides demidoff. The sequence continues at coordinate 21,448 of CAUYQV010052137.1, forward strand.
AATGAATACTAAACAAACCTTTATTCTCAGAAATATGAAAATCTGAAAGAAATTGACCAATACTTAGAAGCACGCCAATCTCCCAGACTTAAACAGAAAGAATTGAAAATGTTGAACAGACCTATATCAAGTACCAAAATAGAATCAACTATACAAAATCTCCCAAAAAAAGAAGAGTCCAGGACCAGATGGCTTCACATCAGAATTCTACCAAACCTTTAAAGAGGAACTAGTACCTATATTACTTAACCTTTCCAAAACATCAAAAAAGAAGGTATACTTCCCAACACATGCCATGAAGCAAATATCACCCTGATCCCCAAACCAGGAAAAGACCCACCTAGAAAAGAAAACTATCAACCAATATCTTTAATGAACATAGATGCAAAAATATTCAGTAACATCTTAGCAAATATAATCCAGCAATACATCATATGAATTATACACCATGACCAAGTGGGTTTAATCCCAGGGTCTCAAGGCTAGTTCAACATATGTAAATCTATATAATACATCACAAAAACAAACTAAAAAACAAAGACCATATGATTCTCTCAATAGATGCATAAAAAGCTTTTGACGATATCCAGCATCCTTTCATGATCAGAACACTTAATAAAACAGATATAGAAGGAACATTTCTTAAACTAATAGAGGCCATCTACAGCAAACCCACAGCCAATATAATATTGAATAGAGTAAAATTGAAAACATTTCCACTCAGATAAGGAGCCAGGCAAGGTTGCTCATTGTCTTTATTGCTTTTGAACATTGTAATGGAAGTTTTAGCCATCACAACCAGGCAAGAGAAGGCGATCAAAGGTATACAAATAGGGTCAAAGGAGATCAAACTTTCACTCTACGCAGATGATATGATTTTATACCTGGAAAACCCACAACCACAAAACTCTTAGAAGTGATCAAGGAATACAGTAGCATGTCAGGATGCAAAATCAATACTCACAAATCAGTAGCTTATATATATAGTAATAATAGCCAAGCTAAAGAAACAGTCAAGGACTCTATTCCCTTTATAGTTGTGTCAAAGAAGATGAAATACTTGGGAATTTACTGAACAAAGGACATGAAAGATCTATATAAAGAGAATTATAAAACTCAGAGAAAAGAAATAGCTGAAGATATTAACAAATGGAAAAGCATACCATGCTATGGCTGGAAAGAATCAACATTGTTAAATTGTCCATATTGCCCAAAGTAATTTATAAATTTAATGCAATCCCTATCAAAGCACCACTGTCGTGCTTCAAAGATCTGGAAAAAATAGTACTTCATTTTATATGGAACCAGAAGAAACCTCTAATAGCCAAGACATTACTCAGAAATTAAAAAAAAAAAATCAGGAGGAATCATGCTACCAGTCTTCAAACTATACTATAAATCTATAGTGATCAAAACAGCCTGGTATTGGCATAAAAATAGAGAGGTAAATGTATGGAACAGAATTGAAAACCAAGAGATAAACACAGATAGTTATCATCATTTGATCTTTGATAAGCCCATCAAAAATATAAATTGGGGGAAAGATTCCCTATTTAACAAATGGTGCTGGGAGAATTGGCTGGTGACTTGTAGAAGACTGAAACTGGACCCACACTTTTCACCATTAACAAAAATTGACTCTCACTGGATAAAGGATTTAAACTTAAGACATGAAACTATAAAGATTCTTGGACAGAGTGCAGGAGAAACACTTGAAGAAATTGGTCTGAAAGAATACTTTCTGAGAAGGACCCCCCTGGGGAACTGGAGCAACACCAAAAATACATTACTGGGATCTGATCAAAGTAAAAAGCTTCTGCACAGTCAAGAATACAGTAAATAAAGCAAGCAGACAGTCCTCAGAATGGGAGAGGATATTTGCAGGTTATGCTTCTGACAAAGGTTTGATAACCAGAATCCACAGAGAACACAAACTTATTAATAAGAAAAGAACAAGTAATCCCATTTCATTGTGGGCAAGGGACTTGAACAGAAGCTCCTCTGAAGATGATAGGCATGTGGTCTACAGACACATGAAAAAATGCTCATCATCTTTAATCATCAGAGAAATGAAAATCAAAACTACTTTGAGATATCATCTAACTCCCATAAGAGTGGCTCACATAACAAAATCCCAAAACTACAGATGTTGGTGTGGATGTGGAGAAAAGGGAACATTTCTGCACTGCTGGTGGGAGTGAAGGCTAATATGTCCCTTTTGGAAAGAAGTATGGAGAATACTTAGGAATCCAAAAGTAGACCTGCCATTTGATCCTGCAATTCCTCTACTAAGTGTAAGACCAAAAATCACTTTACAACAAAAATATTTCCACTAGATTGTTCATTGCAGCTCAATTCATAATATCCAAGTCATGGAAGAAGCCCAAGTGTCCATCAACCCATGAATGGATTAATAAATTGTGGCATATGTATACCATGGAATACTATGCAGCCTTAAAAAAGATGGAGATTTTACCTCTTTCATGTTTACATGGATGGAGCTAGAACATATCCTACTTAGTAAAGTATCTCAAGAATTGAAGAAAAAATATCCAATGTATTCAGTACTAGTATGAAACCCATTTACAATCACTCACACTTTCATATGAAGAATAGATGCCAACTATGGCCCAAGATGAAGGAGGGGAGGTAGGAGCTCAGATTGAGGGAGGGTGAATGTTGGGATCACACCTATGGTGCATAATGCAAGGGTACATGTTGGATCTATAAGTACAGAGTAGAAATATCTTAACACAATAATTAAGTAAAGGAGATGAGGTATATAATCAGTGTGATGTAAACAGTCCTAATTCTATATGAAATCAGCACAATGTACCCCATAAATGCAGTAATGTGTACATACGTGATCTATGTGTTTATGATTTAATTTTTTAAAAAAAGATGGAGACTTTACAACTTTGTTGTTAACCTGGATTGGGGTAGAACACATTCTTCTTAGTAAAGCATCACAAGAGTGGAGAAGCAAGAATCCAATGTACTCAATTCTAATATGAAGACATTAGATTAGCTAATATAAGGTGGGGGTAGAAGAATGAGGGAGTGGGGAGAGGCAAGGAGGGAGGGAGA
>CAUYQV010052142.1:0-71358 GCA_963574575.1 Galagoides demidoff
ATATATCTATGGGATATGCACCTGTCTTCTTCAGAGAAGTTTCTCTTCAAGTCCCTTGCCCACCCTGAGATGGGATCACTTATTCTTTTCTTGCTAATACGCTTGAGTTCTCTGTGGATTCTGGTTATTAAACCTTTGTCAGAGATATAACCAGCAAATACCTTCTCCCATTCTGAGGGCTGTCTGCTTGCTCTACTTACTGTGTTCTCAGAAATAAAAACAAAGCAGGAGGAATCATGCTACCAGACCTCAGACCATACTATAAATTGATAGTGATCCAAACAGCATGGTACTGGCACAAAAACAGAGAGGTAGATGTATAAAACAGAATAGAGAACCAAGAGATGAACCCAACTACTTACTGTTATATGATCTTTGACAAGCCAATTAAAAACATTGAGTGGGGAAAAGATTCCCTATTTAACAAATGGTGCTGGGCAAACTGGCTGGTAACCTGCAGAAGACTGAAACTGGATCCACACCTTTCACCATTAACTAAGATAGATTCTCACTGGATTAAAGACTTAAACTTAAGACATGAAACTATGAAATTACTAGAAGAAAGTGTAGGGAAAACACTTGAAGAAATCAGCCTGGGCGAAAATTTCAGGACCCTCTGGGGAATTGAAGCGACATCAAAAATACACTACTGGGACCTGATCAAACTAAAAAGCTTCTGCACGGCAAAGACTTTATTTTAATAGGGAAGAATTTAACAAATTTAGTACTAGGCATGCTGATTTTGAGATAAAGGGATGGCAATCAAGTCAACAGGCTCCATAACAGCCTGAGGTCAGAAGTTAGAGGTGACAGGATGACCACAGCATGAAGCATCATCAGGGCTGTCACCTGTCTGTCAAATGGCGTGGGGGGGTGGGGTGGCACCCAGGTGGAGGTGGGAGAAGAAATAGGAGAGTGCTGACAGTGGGGGCAGGGCGAGATGACGGGCACTGAGATACAGACCATCCCTGGAGTCCCTTGAAGGCATCCTGGGTGCAGAGAGCAAAGATTCTGAGCAGCAGCTACACAGGGGATCTCAGCAGCCCCAAGAGGGGGCCTATGATGAGGAAGCCCAGACTCTCAGATGCTGATTGCTTGGTGCAAAAGCACAGGGAGAGGCTGGAGCCCCTGCAGCCTAGTGGGGAGGACCCACCAGCAGGGGGATTGTGACAATAACTACCATTGGTTATTGTCCTGATGGCAACCCCAAGAGTGAGGAGGGCACCTGCCAGCTGCTAACTGCTGGCACTAGGTCAAGTACCACTGTAAAACATATACAGGCAAAACACATACATGCACGTGTGTACATGTTAGCATAGAGTCACGAATGCACTGCCCAGCATGGGGCCCAGTTATTATACAGTCTAGGCCTACACAGAATTGGGACCATCACTCTCACTGTCTTCCACTCCACATCTTGTCCCAGCAGAAGAGCTCCAGGGACAGTAACCACAGGCAGCTGTCATCTCCTATGCTAACAATGCCCTCTTCTGCTGGGCACGTGGCTTATGCCTATAATCCTAGCACTTTGGGAGGCCAAGGTGGGAGGGTCCCTTGAACTCAGGAGTGTGAGACCAGCCTCAGCAAGAGCAAAACCCTGACTCTACTAAAAATAGAAAACCTAGCTGGGCATTGTGGAAGATGCCTGAAGTTCTACCTACTCAGGAGGCTGAGGCAGAAGAATAGCTGGAACCCGAGAGTTTGAGGTTGCAGTGAGCTGTGATGCCATGGAACTCTACCCAGGGCAATAAAGTGAAACTCTGTCTCAACACCGACCCTCCCCCCTAAAAAAACAAAAACAAAAAGATAAACAATATCTTTTTCTAGAATTTTTCTTGAAAGCTGTTTTACAGTTTTTTGTGCTTTTTTGGTAGAAAGAGTACCTACAAAATAATGATAAAAAATGAGTGCATAAACCACTAGCACAGCGTTGATCATCGAGATCAAGTACATCCGTGCGTAATTATATGCTCTGCTTTCGTATCACTGGAGGAGCAATGTTTGTTCACACCAGCGTCAACACAAGTAATGCATTATCCTATGACTTTACAAGGCTAGATACCACAAGTGATAGGAATTCTTCATACCTGTAAAAATCTATGGGACCACCATTGTATAAGTGGTCTGTTCCAAAAGGTTTTATACAGTCTATGACTGTGTGTGTGTACACATACAAAGTATGGATATACAACGTATATCACACACACACACACGGCTATTTTTTTACAACAACCATTAAATAGAATCTTATTAGTTTAGTTGTTTATGTGAAGAAATGGAGACTTAGAGGTGATGTAGCTTATCCTGGGTGCCATAGGAAGGATATGAATTCAGGTAGCTTTAAGTTCAAAGGCCATGCTCTTCTTTTTTTATTATATTTTTGTTTTCTATTAAGTCAAATACACATAGACCATAAATACATTTATGCATATGTGGGGTCCAATGTGTTAATTTTTTTTTATACAATCTGATGTGGTTAGATCAAACCAATCAACAAAGCTTTCACCTCATTTACTTGATTATTGTGCTAAGACATTTATGTTCTACACTTGACAGATTTGACTTGTACCCTTATCATATGCTCTGACCATGCTCTACTAAGTCATAGATACATTTCAAAAGAGGATGAAGGAAAAGTTGGATGAGGAGTGAGACCCTGCCTCTAGATCTCTTTTTTTCCTGGGATGATTCTGCCAAATGAGGACAGACGTGTTTGCTAAAAAGAACATATTTATACATATGCACTTGGTCACCTGCATGATCTATGTCCTAGATATGTATATGTAAAATAAACCCTTATATATGTCTACATCGGACATTCATGTTTGTGGGTATATATATATATATGTGTGTGTATGTATGTATATTTTACATATTGTTTTTATTTTCTTTTCTGAGCTCCCAAATAATCTCTCTGTAGGCACTTAATGTAAGGGAAAAGAAAAAGGAAAGCTATTAACATTAACCTAGCTTTCAAATTTAATAGCTCAGGCTTTGTATTTTCAGTTCCAAGTACACATGATTCATAAAACCATCTCAGCTAATCCCTATAATCCTAGGAGGCACAGGACGTTGTCCAAAGAGGTTAAGAGCCAGGTGACCTCATCCTTATCTATAGAAGTACACGTGATTTTAGTAAGCCCTGTTATAATTAAATCCTGTTTCATGGACAGGCAAAAACAGTCTTTGCCTAAGTCTGTCATGTCACCAGCTACCAAGATGCCAGCGATACGACCGACGCTCTCTTAAACTGTGCGAAGCCCAGACTGGATTTTGGCCAGCAAACCAGTATTGTGTAGCCAGTCAGAAGTCACTCAAGATCTATCTGGGTAATCATTTCATGAGATGGCCCCGAGAATAGAAAACTAAATCTTTCTGTGACTACATCACTGCCAGGGAAAGGGACTTCCAGATAAGGAGAACATCAGAAATGAAGTTGCTGACACTGTCACAATCTATCTGTACATTCAGCAGAACTTTTGGATTAGAATTTACAAAGGATAACATGTCAGAAGGTTGGAGTAGTTGCAGAATCCACCTTGGGAGGATTAAGAACATGAGAGGGAGGACGGGGAGGGAAAGGAAGGAGAAAACACCCTGGGGGGAATTGACCCTGAAGTAGGGTCCTGTACTCTCTCATTTTTTATCTTGAGTGAAGGTGAGTAGATTCTTAACATGGAGATGTTATTTTAGGCAAATAATGTGTTCTTCCAAAGGGCCTCAAGGTTTGATAAAAGTCTCTGATAGCAGACACCAGTATTCCCGATGGCATCATCCCAAAATGAGATGTTCAAAGGAAGACAGGGATGTGCTGGCAAGAGGAGCCGTGGCCTGGCTACTTACTGGCAGCTAAGAGACCCAGAGGGCAGGAATTTCCTCGGTGGCAAAATTGAAATAAAAATTATTTTTTTAAGTGAGGCTTTTCTTACCGTATGAGAGTTCTTCAAAAGCAGCACCTCAGTCCTATTTATTTCTGAGTATCTTTAGAGGCACATTTTGTGAATGGTATAAAGTGGGTGCTGAAAAAAAGTTTCTTGAGTATTAAAATCCTTTGAGAAGAGGACCGGAAAAGTACTCTGAAAACAATAATGTGTCATCTTATATCGGAAGGATAAGCTAAAGTAGGCTGCAATAAAGAAAAAAGATGAAAACAAACAAAACCCAGACCCAGAACTTCTCAAATGGCCTTAAAAATCAAGCTTTCATTTATCAACTAGGCCAAACATTTATTGTCGACTGGCTAAGCGTTCTGCATTATGTCTTTTTTTTTTTGAGACAGAGTCTTAGTCTGTCACCCTGGGTATAGCACTGTGGTTTTATCATATCTCACAGCAAACTAAGTCTCTTGGGTTCAAGCAATCCTTTTGCCTCAGCCTCTGGAGTAGCTGGGACTACAGACACTTTCCACAAGGACTGACTGATTATTTTATTTTTAGCAGAGATGAGGTCTTACTTTTGCTCAGGCTGGTCTCGAATTCCTGAGCTCAGGCCATCCACCCAGCTTGGCCGCCCAAGGGCTAGGACAGTGGTTCTCACCCTTCCTAATGCCGTGACCCTTTAATACAGTTCCTCATGTTGTGGTGACCCCCCACCATAAAATTATTTTTGTTACTATTACATTGCTGTAATTTTGCTACTGTTATTGAATCGTAATGTAAATATCTGATATGCAGAAGACCCCCAAAGGGGTCGCGACCCACAGGTTAAGAACCACTGTGCTAGGATTACAGGTGTGAGCCACTCAGCCTGGCCTGTGTGTACGTCTCTGCCCTCTGGGACCCCAGTGATGGAGGAGCACGTCTCTCAAGTGCTGCTGCTCACCCTGGTGGAAGCAAAAAGGGGTCTGGATACCTCATTCCTGCGGCAGCCTAGGAGTGACACATGTCATGTAGCTTCTGTGTACAACCTGTTGCCCATATTGAAATCCAAGGGACCAGAAACGTGATCCTACTGTGTGCCTGGCAGGTGAAGAGACAGACATAATTAATGCATAACCTCAATGCCCATCAGCCAGTGAAACAACAAACAAACACAACACAAAATCAGGAACAACATAGAAAAATAGTTATATCTAAGAAAGAATTGAAATAAAAGGACATAGTCACAATATTGTCTTTCCTTTTTCATCTACTATAAAGTGCATATCAAAAAAAAATACATCAGACCTCTAAAGGATTGAAGGCTATTTGTAACCCTGTAAGTCTATTTATAGATCCTCATCTAAGCATGAATATGTATATCCTGAGTTTTAGTTTTAGCTAAAACCCAATATTTGGTTAAGGTCAAAATTAGCTTTACTGTTTAGTTAATATTATAGTTGTAGTGTTAGTTCATGCTAATGTCAATGTCAACTGGAGAGCTAATATTTGGAAAGCATTATTTTATTCCATTTTTAGGAAAAGCAAAGGCAATTTTCAAAATTAACTTTGTAATTAGTTGCAAAGCCCTAACATACATGTGGATAAAATTTTCTCTATATGAATGTGTTGGTGTGTAGCTAAAAACTATTTTTGATTCACACAAACATTTTTTTAGTGTTGCTTTTGTGAATCTGGCACCTCTGAAATATTTTCCATCGATGCGTGTTTGCACATGTATAAAACAGATCCACCCTAAGCTGTTGACATACAGACAGCCTTGGGCACTGAGTTGAAAAATGCTCTGCAGACCCCTCCATGCCCAGCGAATTCCAGCAGCTCCTGGTACTCGCCCACACCGACCTCTTTCGCTGTGGCATGTTTTGTGTTCGGAGGAGATGTCTTAATGCCTCCAGACTTCCAAAGTGTTCAAGATAGTACATGAACTACAGCAAAGAACCCAAAGGAGACCTTGTTAAAATAGATATTTTAAGGCAGCTGGAGGTGCTTTCTGATAAAACGATGGGGAAGACATTAAAAATGATTGGGCAGTTAGGGATGAGTAGGCGTCCTTTGATATTATGAAGGACCTTAAACATCTTGGCAGCTGGGAAGGTTAACCAAGGAATGAATGAAAAGAGATGGAAGAGAAAATTGCCCAGGGTGGTTCATGACTGCTGGCAATTTGAATGCGTCTCTGTAGGGTCCCCCTAAGATCATTCTAGTGCAGATAGTAGGCGAGTGCCAGAAAGGGGTCCCCACCTCCTGCCAAATGGAGGGGGCCTGGTCTGCTGTCTCCAGGATTCTTTAATCTGCATGTGTGTACTCTGGGTCGCAAAATTCAATGTCCTTGATCCAATTGCTCAGGTCCCTGGTATCTTAGCGATACCACGCATTTCACAGTGTGAGTATCAGGGTATCTTTGTCACCCAGCAACAGTGTGTGCGTCTGTAAGCCTGTTCTTTGCACCTGCTCTGTGCTATTTTGGTCAAGGTAAGCACAATGCTTTTTCCACTCCTTCCTCAGTCCCCCTGGGTCTTTGGTAGGTGTGCGCTTTCCTGCTTCAGGGCCGTGCTGATTTCATTTCTCATCCTCCGCCATGCCTGAATACACAGTTTACCTAAAGGTTAAGAATTATGAGTCTAATTAAGAGGATGGAGCAATTCCATTACATTAACATTAATAGTGCATAGAAAGCACTCCCTATGGCTCCATTTTTTAAGCAGTAGCCATTTCCATGTCTGTTCTCTCTCTCCCTACTTTTTTCTTCTTGCATCACTTAATGAAAATCTAATGGTAGCAATGGCACCTACGTTGATGAAGGAGAAAAACTGATCACTGTTCCTTCTCATCTCTCTCCTCATTTCCCCAGGCAGAGAGGCCAAGAGCGGCATTCTTGAGACAGGTTTGCTTTCCTGATAAAGGCAGTCCTTGGGAGAAGAGGCCCAAAGGATGAGGGATTGTCAAGAAATCTCTGCTGCAGACAAGTATGATGGAACTAGTTCATCAAATGATAGAATGTGAACTTTTCTTTCATCCTGGAATTGAAAGGTCATTACAGTAGAGAGAGAATTTTATAAAGGTTAAATGCAAGTGACTGATGGTGACGGATCAGGGAATCCCCTGGCCTTAGAACACTGTCTGTTATCAGGCTCCCTTAGCCTGCTTCAATTTGTACACAACCGTTAGGGCCTCCGATGCATCAGTTAAAGCACGTTTTAGTCACCAAGGTAGCCAGAAAAATCATCTGGCGGCAGGGGCTTCTGTAGAGAGCAGGTCTGGACGATCCCGTGGGTTCAGGGCTTCCCTTTGGACTTTTCCTGGGTGGCTCCCCTGAGGAAGGAGCTGAACAATCTTAAGCAGCTGACTGAACGGTTTGGAGCAGCTGTTTAGCATGTCAAGTCATTCCAGAGGCATTGAGGAGCAAGGAGCAAATTGAGCATGTGCTGAATCATTTCTAGAAAGAAAGAAATTACCCAGGAAGCTGCATAATGTGGAGTGCAGCTTCCCAATACTTTATTTGCCAAGGCTTGACAGACCCCAACTTACCTTCACTCTTAGCTCCCTTCCCAGGCCCTCCTGGCCGCTCTCTGCTCGGGCTTACGGATGCCCAAGGTGGGAATCACAGGGTGGATTTATGTAGTACATGGGTGGAGTTTTTAAAACTGGTATTTGTCTTTTTATTTTAGTGTGTTAGAAAACACATACACAATTCGTATGTCAAATCTACGATTTCAAATCTCTTTTTTTTTAAAAAAATTGTTTTTAATTGGTGGGGATTCATTGAGGGTATAAGAAACCAGGTAACACTGATTGTATTTGTTAGGTAAAGCCCCTCTTACAATTTTGCCTTGCCCCCAAGAGGGGTGTCACACACTGAGACCTCACCCTCCTCCCTCCTTCTGTCTCTCTGCTCTCCCCTTCCCCCACTCCCCACTGTGTCCTTGGTCATTAACTGTCCTCTTACACCTGCTCCACTTCCAGAGGTGCTTCCTGCCTGCAGAGCTGCTGGTAACATTTCTGCCGTCTTTCCCAGCTCTGCCTCCTCTGGGAAGCCCACTGTGATTCATGCCTGACAAATCAGTGTCTTGTTTCTCTGCTTGATTTTTACCTGGCTCCTATTTTCATTTTATAAGTCATGCACTTTCATTATAATCGGTGGCATACCTAAAGATGTTATGCAAATGGTATTCATTTTTATATCCTTACTGCCCAGACCTGCATTGAAAATATACTAAATGATTCATTTTAACACACAATTTCTTCAAAACTTCTTTTTTGTTGTCACAAATATGGGTTCTGTTACTCGTTCATTACACAAAGATCCAATTATTGAGCTGCAGATTGCCAAGGAAGAAAGGGATTTTTAATAGGACAGACGTCTTGTCGGAGAACAGGAGAAGCTGCCTCAAATCCATGTCTCTGATTAACAGAAAGCTTGGGCTTCTAAAGGAGGGGCAGGTTGTGATATTATTAACAAGGGGGCTAAGAATGTTGGGGGTAGATTGTGTGGGCTGGCGAGTCCTCAGGAAGTCTGACCAGGGGCCCTCAGAGTCTCAGCTCCCTTGCTTTGCAGAAAATCCACCATTTCTGGGAAGCAACTTGAAAGGTCAGGTAGTCAGTTAAGGGAAAGGATTTCAATAAAGACTATTTTGGTCAGGCAGCACCTGTGGCTCAAAGGAGTAGGGCGCCAGCCCCATATGCTGGAGGTGGTGGGTTCAAACCCAGCCCCAGCCAAAAACTGCAAAAAAAAGTATTTTAGTCATTGAAATTTGTTCAATGGGGGAATGGCCGGTTACATTATCAAAATCACCTGTGAGATCCCCAGTTACTAAATTTCTTGGCAATCCTACGAGATCATCCCTTGATTTAGCAACATTTACACAGTTGATCACTCCCTCCTTTCTGAAATACATGCTTTCCTTGACTGGCAGGATGCACCTCTCCTGATTCTGCGTTCACTGTTGTCTTTGGTGGTCCTTTCTATTCTCCCTCTACCTAAATTAAGGGGGAGGGCCTAGGGCTCCGTCCATGGCTCTCGCCCTCATCTATGCCTTCTCCTCTGAGACTGCCCGTCAGCCACAAGCTAGAGACTTCCGATTTTAGCTCTCCAGCCAAGATTTCTGATCACGAGAATCATATATCCACCTGGCTACTAGTCTTAGGATGTCTAAAAATAAATTTCCTGATCTCCTTCCTCTGAATCTGCTCCTCCAGCATCCTTTCTCAACTTTGTAAATAGCAACTCATTCTTCCGGATGCTCAGACCAAAACCCTAGAAGTTAGCGCTTCCCCACATCCTCTCATAATGCTCCTAATCCTACTGGCTGTCCTCAGAATAGACCTCTCTACTGGCTTGGTCCCTTCCCAGGCCCTAGATGCATCAGCTCTCATTTGGATTATTATGCTTGCCTCTGAAATGGATTGTTTTTGTTTCTTTTCAGTTTGTTTTTAATGTAAAAGAAGCTGATTTTAATATGTGTGTGTGTGTGTTCCTGACCACAGTGATCCAGTGGCTCTCAGTAAGCCCAGCAGCTTCTCAGGCCTTCCATCTCCTGTGCCTACTTGAACTCAACTCACCAGCTGTCCCTGGTCAGCCTGTTTTTATTTCGTCCCATTTTGTTTAACCCCCTCCCCCCCCCTTTTTTTTTTATCATAGTTATCCTGGTGAATGTAAAGTGGTCTGTATCTCCTTGTGGTTTTTGAATTGCATTCTATAGTAATTAACGATGTCAAGCACCTTTTCATGTAGTTGTTAGCTGTCTATAAATCTTCTTAAATGTCTACTTAAGTCCTTTGCCTCATTTTCAATTGAGTTGTTTGTCTTTTTGATGTTGTGTTGTAAGAGTTCTTTATGCATACTGGATACTAGACTCTTATCAGATATTAGATTGTAAACATTTTCTTCTATTCTGTCTATCTTTTCACTTTATTCATACTATCTTGGATTCAAAGTTTTTAATTTGATGAAGCCCAATTTATCTATTTTTCTTTAGCTCTTCTTACCTTTAATATCAAATGTAAAATCTGTGTTTAGGCTTTTCCCTCATGCCTGCAAATCTCTTTTCTCATTTACCACAAGCCTTATTCCTTCCCCTCTTTCTAAAGTGTGTATAAATAAAACCAAGCCTGGGGAACCCAGACCTTTTTAGCAGGGCCTTCACTGTTCACCCAAATTAAAATTGCAACCCTTTCTGGCTCAGGATCCCCTGGCCTCTTTCCCTGCTTTATTTTTCCTCAGCACTTCTTTTTACACGATATAATTTACTTACTTATGTGTGCATGTTTCTAGACTGAAGCTTCAGTAGGCAAGGTTGTGTCTGTTAATGTACTATTGCATTTCCCGAGTATAGACAGCATGTTACAGAAGAGGTGCTTGGTAAACCTCACTGGCAGGGGAGTTCAACCTGTCACCAGAGTTTGACTATGTCTGTATATGAGCGATTTTGCATGCTATTGCCTTCAACTGTTACTTCATCATTGGGGTAATTATCAGTATAATCATCACTATCCTGCAATATTTAGAAAGGTCCCACCTCCTTCTGATGCTAAGCCAAGTATAGCCACAGAAGCACTTATCCAAGATTTTTCCAGGACAATCCTGACTTAAAATAAGTTTATTAGACAATGTAACCCAATTCTTGTTTCAAAACAAAATATTGGCATAACAAGCAGTATCTCTGCGTTATTGCTTAGGAGCTGAATATCGTAATGTCAATGCCGTGGTTTTTCTGAACCACAGTTTTCTAATCTGTAAAATGAGGTTGTTGTGGGGATTAAAGAAAATCATTTCTGAGAGGCCACTTATAATGTAAATGATGTGCTTAATTTTACTTGCTAGTAAGCGTAGCTCAGAATACTTTAAATGATCGTTGCTGTTAGCCGCATTGAATTTAGTAACAATAATGGTGGTGTCTCAGTTTAAGAGTCGAAGTGCTCAATCTTAATACACTGCATCATCTTAAGAAAATTAACAGATCTTAAAAAAATTAGCATGTGCTCAGAATGTGCTTTCTTAATGGATTTAATTTGGTGATTGCAGTTGTGGTGATAGCACCAGTGATGATAATTAAGATGTACAATACAGAATTAAGAATCCATGATTCCTCAACTGGGCATGGTGGCTCAGGCTTGCAATCCCAGTGCTTTGAGAGGCTCAGGTGGGAGAATTGCCTGAGCCAAGGAGTTTGAGGTCAGCCTGGGCAACATAGTGGGACCTCATCTCTATGAAAAAAAAATAAAAATTAACTGAATGTGATAGCATGTTCCTGTAATCCAAGCTACCAGGGAGGTTGATGGAGAAGGACAAACTGAGTCCAGGATTTTGAGGCCACAGTAAACTATGATGATACCTCAGCACTCTAGCCTGGGACCCTGTCTCTTAAAAAAAAAAAAAGAGTACATAATTTCTGATAGGGAGGTAGTAATGCAGTGTCATAGACAATGTCATAAACAATGTTAAAGTATTGGCTCTCATCTTGATTTCCTAAATCACTTTAGCTAATTCATGTTTCTTGGAGGCCTCAGATATTAGGGTACATATTAGTACTCACAACAGGCTTTGTTTATGGGGACCCACTTTTATAAACAATAAAACATCTACCAGGATAACGAAAGCAGCATCCACTTATTAAATACGTTCCTACTCTGTGCTAGGAAACCAGGCTAATTTCTACAGGCATTATTTAACTGAATCATCATGAGTTATTTTTCTGATTTCACAGAGAAGCACCGAGGCACAGAGAATGAGTAATTTCTGCAGAATAACACATCAATAAAAACAAAAAAAAAGAGTGGATTTGAACTCATTTTTTTTTCCTGACTCCAAAGCCTTAAAATATTTTCATAGTGATGAGGTGATTTTTTTTTTACAAATGTATTAAGATATATTTAACATGACACAAAATTTATCCAGTTAAAAATGTATGATTTAGTGTTCTTAGTAAAATCACAGAGTTGCAAATATCACCAAAATCTAATTTTTGAACACTTTCAGCACCTTAAAATAATATCCCTATATTTTCTGCCTTTCTTCACTCCTGCTCCCATCCTGCCCCATCCACCATAAAGCCCAACCCCAGGAGTAACATAGACTCTTTCAATCCTAGTTTTAGCAATTTTAGCCTTCTCTCTATCTCTGTTTTTCCCTCCTTTTTTTTTGTCAGTCAAGAAGTTTTGTCAAATTTGTTGGTCTTTTCAGACACAATCAAGTTTTGATCTTATTGATTTTTCTGTATCATTTTGCTATTATCTGTTTCATCTGTTCTAATTTTTGTAATTTTCTCCCCTCTACTTGATTTCAGTTTAATTTGTTCTTCTTTTTCTAGTTTCTTAAAGATAAAGGTAAAGTTGTTTGAGATTTTTATTTTTTCTTTCTTTGTTTACTTTTTCTTTTTCTTTCTTCTTCTTTCTCTCTCTCTCTCTCTTTTTTTTTTTTTGCAGTTTTTGGCCAGGGCTGGATTTGAACTTGCCACCTCCTCCAGCATATGGGGTTGACGCCTTGCCCCTTTGAACCACAGGTGCCACCCCATTTTCTTTATTTTTTTTATACAGGCATTTACAGTTATAGATCTATACATTTCCTCTGAGGCAGGCTTTCCTGTATCCCAAAAGTTTTGATGTGCCTTTATTTTCATTTGTCTCAAAGTTTTTTTTTTTTTTCTCATTGTAATTTCTGTTTTGACCAATTCATTTTATTTAGGGATATGTTTTTTAATTTCTACTTATTTATAACTCTCAACAAGCTAAGCTTGTTGATCTTTAATTTGCATTCAAGGTCTTTGGAGAATGTACTTTTTATGATCTCAATAATATTTAATTTATTGGGTCTTATTTTATATCTTGGCATACACATATGAAAATTCTCTATCCTGGACATAGAAGATAATGTATTCTGCTGTTGTTATTTGGAGGTTCTATTGATGTCTATGATATCTAATTGATGTATAGTGTTGTTTGAGCCTTCTCTTTTTTTGTTGATCCTTTGTCTAGTTTAATTCTTTATTAATACAGTAATATTGGATTCTCTAACCATTACTGTAGTCTATTTGTTCAATTATTCTTTTATTTCTGTCTCATTACTCTGAGGCTTTGTTATTTATAATGTTATATCTTCTTCATGATTTTCCCCTCTTATATCCTTTTTTGTTTTGCCTTTAGTAACAATTAGTTTTAAAAATGTATTTTCTCCAATATAATTTCCCCAGTCCGCTTCTCTTTCAGTCATGTTTGCATAATATATCTTTTATCAACTATTTATTTCTAATGTGTTTGTGTCTTTTCATATGATATATATCTCATATAGACAACCATACGTGTATTTGGATCATTTTTGTATCTCTCTTCTTTACATCTATTGCTACTTATTATTTAATCCATTTATATTTAATGTAATTATAGCTATAATAACATTTCCATCTGCCATGTCCCTATTTGTCTGAGTCTTTTTTTTTAATTTGTTAGCCTAGGAATTACAATTGGCATTTTAACTTAAAACAATCTAGTTTGAATTAATACTAACTTAATTGGTTTATAAAATTTTTTCTACAACACAAGATTTATTTCATCTCCTCTCTTTCATATTTTCATTGTAATATAAATTATATCTTTAAACACTGCAATCTCATTAATACAGTTTTATATTTATTGCTTTATAAAATTCGTTGTCTTATTTTTTGAGATATTTTTGCGACATTTTTTAATGTTTTAGGCATATCTTCCTTTGTATCTTTGAATATGTTTCTAACAGCCGATATAAAGTTTTTGACTAATTAGTCACCATCTAGGCTTCTTCGGGGACAGTTTTTATGGACTTTAGTTCTGTATATGGGTTATACTTGCCTGTTTATGCATAGTAATTTTTCTGAAAACTTGGACATTTTAGATTATAGGTATAATATGCAACTCTGAAATCCAGATACCTCCTCCCCAGAGAGTTCTTTTAATTGTTGCTTGTTTTTGTTGTTTATATTATTGCTGATGCTATTTGTTCATTTACTGGACAAGTTACAAATAGTAAGGCTAGTTTTTATAGTGAAATGATGGAAAAATTATTAACTCATAGCTTTTTTTAGTAAGGACTAAAATCAGTCTGGCTCTCTTAACTGCCTTTTTTCTCTGCCCAACAAGCTAACTAGCAGGCCTCCCTGTGGATTTTCCTTTACACGAACTATTGAGAAGAGCAGACAGAAAGGAAATGTAAATTCTTTCTCCTTACATTTATCAGCTTTCTGTTTTTCAAAATTTGTGCCTCTAGAGTCAAGGATTTCTGAATCATCCCTGAAACAATAGGGTGTGAGCTGAGTGTTTGGCCTCAAACCTGCCCCAAATGATATCTGAGGGTGGAGTCTGAGGCACCTGTGATATCTGTGTTTAGCAGCAAAGACAGAGGAAAAGTTCATGGACCAGTTTTCACAACACTCTGCAATTATGTTTTTTTCTCTTTATCTCACTTAAGTTTTAGCCCCCAGTTGAACTCCTAACTAGCCTTCTTCCTGTCTTTCTTTGGGATTGCCACACCCCCTCTCTTCTCTCTCTCTCTCTCTTTCCCCACTGTCTTTCCCTCTCTCACTCCCTCTGTCCTTCTAAGAAGATGAAATAATCTTTATACTTTTATATCCTAATCTTGGACTGGAGCAATGTTTCATAACCTTTTTTATCTCACTCCACACTTGAACCTATAGTTAAACTTTGGCAACACACTTAAATTACGTTGCTCATAAAAGGAATAAAAAATATGTACTTACTGTGTTTTGAACTTCTTTCAAAAATAATTTAATTAATGATCTTTAAAAATTTTGTTGGCACATCTAGGATCCTCTCATGACATACCACTGTGTGGAGGCACATTGGTCAACGATCAGTAGTCTAGAGAAATCCTTTTCTCTTGCCACATGGAGCATTCACTGAGGGTTCCATCCTAATAGTCTGCATTCCTTTCTGCTTGACCACTGAGGTTTCTCTTCACTTAGCATTGTTTGTAGCTGATGAGGAGTTTTCCTTAAATTCCTGAAGCAGCCTGTGGCCTTCCAGGTTTTGCTGAGGCACTCTAGAGTGTTACCTTGATGCAAGAAATTTACAACTCTGCCTTATCCTTCACATTCTGCTTCCATCTATCTTATAGTCAGCCAGATGTGAGAAATTAAGACCTTTTTAGTTTTTTTTCCTGAGCATGTGCATATCGCTATACACATGCATAGCTTTCAGATTCCCCAGAAATATGCTAGAGCTTTTTAAAACCCCCATAGACATCTCACTCACCAATTTTTCCTTTAAAAGTTTTAGTCAGTCTCTTGTTAACCTTAATTGGCCTCACTGCCCTAGGCAGCTATAACATTAAATAATTACCACTCTTTTAACCAAATGCTCTGGGGATAGGGCTATTGACACAGTGAGCTCTGAGGCAGGTCATATAGAAACAGAACCTGAAAATAGAGCTTCTCAGGGAAATTTGAGATGTATCACACAGTAAAAATTCTCTGGAGTGGGTCTTTTGAAGGGGCTACCAAACTCATTCTGCTTCCTTGAGTAGGCGAGTATACTGTGAGGTTGCCTTAAAGCTGAAGAAAAGAGGATGGGAATACGATGGGTCAAACCGTTATGGAGCTTACTCTTCTGTGATTCAGCTATTTTTCTGACATAAATACTCCCCAGATGGTTACAAGTGTAAGGATGGTCAGCCTTTATAGTGGAATAATAGAAAAATTATTAACTCATAGTGTTTCAGGAAGAACTAAAATCTCCACCTGCTTTCTTCCTCTCCTGAGAAGATTTACTAGCAGTGGCCTCCCTTCTCTTTTTACAAACCACTGCAAGGATCCGGCAGAAGGGAAAGGTGAATTCTTTCTCTTTACATTTCATCAGCCTCCTGACTTTCAGAATTTGTTTCTATAGCCTCAAGGGTTCCTCAGTATACTGATGAGCAATGGGGTATGAACATCAGGCCTCAGGATTAGAAACACCTATAACAAGTCTGTCTTCAACCTTGTTGGAGGGAAAAAACAATACGACATTCACTTTGTGAATTTGGTTGCAATTGCCTTTTCCCTTTGTCCCTCTTAAATTTAGGCCCCTGCTTGATCTCAGGGGTGGTCATGCTTCTTTCTTTGGGACGCCATGCCCTCTCCCAGATCTCTTTCCCCACTCTTCCACTTCCTCTGTCCTTCCAAAACATAAAATAAACTTATAATTTTGTAGCTTGGTCCAGACAAATTCCTTTCTCTTCCTGCATGGAGAACCTACTAAGCTTTCTACCCTAACAACAAAACTTCGATTATTTCCAGAAACTTGAAAAAAGTAAATTTGGGGCAACTTGGGAAAACGTTCTTATTTCTTTTGTTGGAGGTGCAGAATTTTTGAGTTCCTTCTCACACCTTCTGGAAGTGCTTTGAGAATGTACAGGGTCTGGACCTGGTTTGGGACTTGATTCTCTGCCCTATTTAAGGCTGTATCCTATGATGGCTGCTGACCAGCTCAATAAGGATTCCTAGTCAGAGAATAGAAAAGTGGAAATTATAGCAAACTGAACCCTTTGTTAAGCAAAGGAGAGGCTAGAAAGGCCTCCTTCTCTGACTGCTCTTGGTCTAGGTATTGGCTTCTCTGGTCTCCTTGCTCACATTTATTTCCACTCCAGTCCTGATTGCCTAGTATCTTTACACTTGCTTCACGGAAAAATGAACTCTTTCAAGAACAAGAGAAGTGACTGTCTGGTTGCAACCCCATGGCTTAGCACAATGCTTGGTGCACTGCAGACAATCAGTAAATGCTCATGAAATGAGGTGAACTACAAACACCTTTAGTTTCAGATTCCCAAACATGGGACAGGCAGGATGTGGCAAAATCTCTGCTGCAAACCTGATTCAGGAAGGAAAGCAGAAGAGGAACCATCAGCTCCACCCACATCCTCCTTGTTAGAGGGATGAAGGACCAGAGGGAACATCACAAAGACTGGCAGGCCTGGAGGAGGCAGAGAGTGTGATCACCGGCTGGTGGGGGAGGCACATCTGCGGCAAGCAAGATGAATAAACCTGGCAAATGCCAGATGTCCCCCAGGAGCTGAGCTGAGCTCAGAGGTAGCCCTGCCTATTGGTGCACACAGAGAGAAATCTTCCTCTTTCTCATGAAAGAGTTTGCCATGCCACTTCTGTTTTTATTGCTATTGAAAATAATCACCGCCACCATTATCCCTTCATCGCTTATGATTCTGAACCAGTCCAACATTTATAAAACAATCACATCTGGTGGTCCTCACACCAGCCCTTTTGAGTTCAAAGCAGGATTCATTTCTTTGCCAAGTCCTCTGGGAGCCTGGCTGGCTGTGTTCTTAAGAGGTTCAGTATATACATGGCTCTGCAGCGGGATCTCCTAGTTCCATCGGATATTTATCCTATAGATACAGTACTTTCTGTAGTCTTTAATTTTAAAGATCTGTGGGACTAGAAATTATATTCTGACCCTCAAATGGGCATCCAGAAAAAGAAAAGTATCATTTCTAGTCAAAGTCCTTAAAATTTCGTCAAGTTTTTCATTGTAAGTGGGGTTAACCACGGTCCTCATTTTTCTGTCTTTTAACACTGAGCAGATGTCGCATATTCTAGAAAGTCTCCTTGGCCTCCCAGGCCAGGCCAGGATCTTCCTTCCTCAGCTTCCACAGAGTTTTTTATTTTTCTTTACAAAGACATTAAGGTCACCTCTGCAGCTGCTTTTCACAGCAATGGGTTTACCTTCCCTTGAATGGTCTAAGTCACCTGCAATAGTTCCATGCCCTGGAAAGCCGAGAATGCCTGCTGGTCCCAGCCATATTCCTGTGTCTTACCCTGAGTCTATGTCACAATGGGCACTCACTGAAAGGTATAAATGGTGGGCCCAGAGACCAAACCAGAGCACAGTCATCCAGACCAGGCTTCCTGAAAGGGGAGGGTGAGCCCTCCAGGGCTGTGTGTGGCTTCCCATATTGCCGCTCTGGGAGCTGCCCTCTGCAGTCCTGCTTTTGCACCTTGCACTGGGAGCTCTGCCAGTGCTGGGGGAGGACAGAGACTGTTGGGTTGTGGGGAGGGAGCCTCCAGAGTCTGCAGCAGAGGGAGCAGGAAGGGATCGGTGGGTGGGGGGCAACAGAGGGCCTTCAGAGTTCTGGGGCAGTTAGGTGGTGGAGGAGTGGTGGAATCTGGAGGAATCCCTGGAGGGGGAAGTTTGGGAGGAAGACCAGGGAACATAGATGGGGAGATGTTCGAGTAATGGTTTGTATTAGAAAGGGGAAGAACAGAGAGAAAAGCTGAAGATAGGGGATTTCATTCCATCTGCCTTTTTTTTTTTTTTTTTTTGGAGGACATTATTTAAGTTCTTAGGGATATTGAAATTAAAGGCCCAGTGTTCTAATTTGTATTGAGGTCAAAGGAAACACCCCTCAAGGTGTTTCTGTTGAGGGCCGTGGAAGGACCAGCTCCTATATCTCAGATGTCCTTCCCTTTCCTGGGTGGAAAAGAAGGCATCCCTTGTTTTCCAAAACCCAGAAGTGAAAAATGAGGAAAGGCTGAGAAAGGTCAAGTGTCCTATTTTTTCTCAGAAAACTTGAGGTCCTCAGGACCTTAAAAATCTAAATGAGAGTCCAGCATTGGCTGTAAGTGCAAAATGAAAAACGAAATGATTTGAGGTCCCCGGGACCCCAGAAGAGAGCCCAGTGATGGGACAAAACTCTAATTAGGCTCAAACAAAGGAATCAGGCAGCCGTGAGGTGGACACAAGAACACAGAGGCGTGGGGCGAGCCACAAAGTCAGTGTGAGGGCTTTGCTTTCAAGCTTTTTTAGGGGCCTTACTCGTAACTGAATGGCAGTTGGTACCAAATCCTCTAGGATGACCCTCGGACTGGTGGATCAAATGGAATCATGTCTGAGGGCTGTCAGAACCAGGTTGGAGAAAACTGGGGTGACTAGGGAGGTGGACAGCCAGCTACCAGCCAGCTGCCAGCCCTCGGTTTTCAGCACCATGTGAAAGATGTGAGTGGCAGCACCCAGGGATGAGAGTGGAGCTACGATGTTCAGGTCAGGTTTATTGAAGGGGGAGGGTGACCCTCCTGGGCAGCTCACAGGAGGCATCTGGGTCCTGAGGCAGTTAGAAACCTGTTTTATTTGGGGTCATAGGGGGTGGGCAAATTCCACAGCTTGCACGGAGAGTCAGAGTCCTTTGGTACAAACTTTGGGGGTGGGCTAACCGGGTCCTTTAATTTCTTTATCTTAGGAGGAGAGGAAGAAGCGTTTGCGTAGGGCTGCATTAGGCTCCCCGACACTCACAGGCATTTTCCAAGAGGCTGACTCTGGTTATTCCAGTTATCAGAGTTGGTACCAGAGAATGGCTACAGCATCTTGGGACAGTAACTTCATGTCTACTAGACACAGAATAGGGGTCTCCTCAGGAACTTACTCTGTTAGCTGTTCTTTTTTCCTTCCTCTGTGTGTGGCAGACTTTCCTCTTTCCTTGCATGTCTCACAATTTTTCATTGAAAATTTGACAGTTTATAATGTAACATCTCTGCTGTCAGATCTCTCCACACCCCCATGCATTTTGTTTTTGCCGCTGCTTATTCATTTTAATAGATTGATCCTCTGTGTTCTGTATTTGTAGCAGATTTTAGCCTCTGAGTTCTCTATTTTTGCTTTCAATTCTGTTTTTGAGTTCTTATTTTTATGTTTCACCCTCTCTTTCTAGAGTTGCATCTGTGTTGGTCTAATTTAGTGGTCAGCTAATGGATATTTAGAGATTTCTTTAAATATCTTGCCTATCTCTCATCTACTGTTTGCCAAGGAGATCCAGGTGAAAAGGCACCTTCTTGAATGTCAGGGACCTCACAAGACGACCTTGGCTTTGCTTCCTGCCTGCATAGGCCTTCAAGGTCAGTCAGAGTTGAATGTCTGGTGCTCTCTCCTTTCCAAGGTCTTTTCTGGGATGTCCTTGTCCTTACATGTGAGCGTGGTCTTGGAGATTGCCAGAAAAATAAAAGACATTTTCAAGGTCTCTGGAGTCTTTTAGTTTTCAAAAATGTCCTATTAAGTTCCACACTGAGCTGGAACTCATAAACTTAAGCGACTGAGATGCTACCACCATTTTGCTATTATTATTTTGGTTGGGCCTCACAAATAGCTTCCTTGATCTCCAACCCAGCTGAGCCAGGAGTTAAATTATATTCCCACCGCACTGTGAGAATTGAGGTTTGCCAGGGAAATGTGAGTTTGGATATAATGTTGAGTGTGCTCTGAGGATGATGCTTTCAGTGGAGCTTCAGACGTCCTCAGACCTCTCTGTGTCTGGAGGACTGTGGGCTTTGTGTGACTGGGCCACTGACCGGATGGTGTGGGTCCATCATAACTTCCCTGTGCGTCTGAGAGTCTGCTTTGTGTGACTGGGCCACTGACCAGGTGGTGTAGGTCCATCACAACTTCCCTGTGTGCCTGAGGGTAGGCTTTGTGTGATTGGGCCACTGACCAGGTGGAGTGGGTCCATCACAACTTCCCTGTGTGTCTGGGGGTCAGCTTTGTGTGACTGGGCCACTGACTGGGTGGTGTGGGTCCATCACAACTTCCCTGTGTGTCTGAGGATCTGAACCTTCTCTTGCCCAGGCAATTTCCAGTTTCTTCTGTGGTTCAGTTTATTTCTAGAGTTCTGAAATGATTTATTTGGGTTCTTTTGCCTACACTTTTGTTATAGAGAAAGAGTGAATTTACCAAGGTCCTTACTCTGCAATTTCCAAATGTTAGAACTGAAGTGAGTGGAATAAAGGCCAGCACACTGAGTCCAAATTAAGCAAGGGTCCTTTGTTGATCAGCCAGGCCTAAGAGTCTCCTGACCTCTAGAAGCAAGGATAGAAACCTTTTCTAAGGGGCTTTTGGTGTGTGTATGGGGGTCCTTAACACAAGCCGAATTTCATAAGAGCCAACACCTGGTAAGGGGAGTGCCTACAAGGGGCAGCTGAGGTTTTGCAGTTATTACTAAACTTTCAGCTAAGCTTCCTGTCTTAAAGGGGGAGTGTTGAAAGCCCTTAGCAAGATGGAGTTAGGGAATGACACAAAGAGATGCTGATTTTTATAATTTTGAACTTATAAATGTGGGCAAGGTTTTGAGTGAATTGCACCTTCTCACCAGCTACAGAAAAGGATGCTGGCTAATTAGGGAGCCAAAATTAGAAGACCAGCTATTCAGGAACTTGACAAAATAGGTTGTTTCAATCACTCTGTAAATAATTTTTCACATGTAAATTTTCTTATCTCTCTAAAGTGATGTTTTTAGGGTTTTTGTTGCACTTGGTAGTGGTGATGGGGAGGTCTGTAAGTGTCTTTGTAGGTAGGTGTACATCTTTGGGGTGTGTGTTTCACTTGAGAACTCTTTTCTCCTGGGCTCAAATGATCCTCCTACCCTAGGCTCCTTGGTAGCTAGAACCTCAGGCCTGCAACACCACATTCTGCTAATTTTTAAATTTGCTGTAGAGACAGGATCTCATGATGTTACTTAGACTGGTCTCAAACTCCTGGTCCCAAGCAATCCTCACACTTCTGCCTTCCAAAATGCTAAAGTTATAGCCATCAGCTTACCCATCACCGGCTTTTGAAACAAGAAAACCTATGAAGCATTTCTCATTTATTTCATTGATGTTTATTTTTCTGTTCCATTAATCACTAGAAGGAAGGGGATGTGTGCAGCTTTGCTCATCTTAAATTCTCCATCTCACTGGATTCTGAACACACCAAGTTGTATAGGGAGTGTACCTAAGTTTCTTTCCTACCATTTTCATGACAAAAAAAAAAAATAGAGAGAGAGACATAAACAGTCTTTTAGTCACTCTTGTAAAATGTGAGGCAACTAATGTTTATTGACTGACTAATCACCTTGCTTTATTGACTGAGTAATCGTTTTATCTCTATGATGCCACTGGGAGGTAGTAAGTTGTGAAAAGCCACCTTGGACTGTTCATTTTCTTTCCCTGCCCAAGGCCTGGGGATTCCTCCAGCCAGATTGTGCAGAAGAATGTAGTGTTTCCAAAGGAGAAGTTTTATCTTCCGTGAAACAGACCATTTGCAAAATTAATAGGTAAATTAGCAAAGTGTAACAGCCCATTAGATCCACTGTCATAGTTTAGAATATGGTTTGGGAAAGGAAGCAAAAGCTAAACGTGTAAACAGAAGTTCCCTGAAATGACAGGAACTATCATTCTGTGGTGGAGAGTTGTGGCCACTCGAATGAAGCCAGCAAAGTGCTATTAACCTGCGGTCCCGCAGCGTCTGAATGCACACTCACTGGGGCAGACTCTCGGGCTGGGAGACCAGAGCTAGCAATCTTAGTTACTAAGTGTGTACTAAAAGCGTTATACTGCAGAGAAGTGTCAGAGCTTATTGCCACGAACCATTTCTTCATGTATTAGAAAAGTTTCCATTGAACATTTGCTGTGTTAAAATTTTAATACCTCTTACTCTGTGCCAAGACTCTGGAAATGGCCATTTTTCCCCCTCCTTTGAGAGTGAACTCTCTGGTGTGGATTGGAAATGGCTGCCTTTCTAGCCAGCAGGCTATTTCCGACATTGACAAAAGGCATAGACTTTGCTCTCAAACAGACTACGTGATAGTCATGTGACCTTGGGAAGTTTTTGAGGCTTGCTTCCTTAGAGGTATAGTGAGGATAATGCCACCTTTTGGGGGGTGGTTTTAATTGTGATGATTAAATGAGAAAGTGGATGCCATAATCATCATAGATAACTCTCATATAATTCTTAGTATGTGCCAGGCAATGTGCTAAGTGATTCACGTGTATTATGTCATTTAATATTCCTAACAAGCTGTGAGGTAAGAATTATTATTATTTACATTTTACATTTGCAGAAACTGACATTTGAAAGGGCACGTGATTTGCCCAGGTCGTTCAGATAGTGCGTGGTGAAAGTGGACTTGGGATCCGTGACGTCTGGTCCCAAGGCCTCGCCTGCTAATCCCCAGCCATCACTGAGTGTGACATAGTAACCCTCAACAGATGCTGGGTTCCTTCCTTGTTTATTACCTCCCCGCACTCTGTATCTGCCACAAGCATTAAAACTCTTATATATTTTTTAAGTGCTATTCTAGCTAACCTCAGAGGTACACAGTCTTCAGATTGGTTAATAAAGCCTCTTGATCTTCAAAATGTAAATTACTTGAGAGGCAAGGTGCTCCTGGATGGAAATCCCCTCCATGCTTCTTTTAATTCTAACTGCCAGAGTGCAGGGGGTTCATTTCCCTTTTGCCTCTCGTATAAATTAGAGAAGACGCATTATTTCCATTTTCCTGTCTCAGATCTTGCCTTCTCCACTATTTTGGAGGCTGTGCCGAATAAATACCGTAAAATGGCTCATTTCTGCTTACACTTTATTTTTTAGTGCCTGCATAGATCATCTCAATCACCTATAGAAATATTTGTGTCAAAGGCTAAGGCAGCTGATAAAATTTTTTCCTTGTAGGTTATGAGTCTGAGTATCCCGGCATCTCTGCATTGAAAGAAAAATAGTTACATTTGGTGTTTGTGATGATTTGAGGTAGTGAAAATATTTTTACTGCCAACAAAAGCAGTTTTATGGTGTTCAATCTTGAATCACTAAAATCTGGATTTTCAGTAGAGCAAATTGCACTGCTTACAACTGAGGTTTTCTAAAACGAGCACAATTTATTATCTAGGCAGTCTTCAAAGGCAGGTGTGTCTGGGTGGTTAATGCCTTTAAAGAGTCTGGAGACACTCGACACCTAAAATAAGTGTGCGTTTGTATGTGTGTGTGTGTTACTGAGTGTTCCTGAGGAAGAGGGCGCAGCACGTGGGCTAAAATGCTGAGCTCTTGAGCTGCCATGTTCAGAAGCCTTACATTGTCATAATTCCTTTAATTCTAATGTTTTGCTGTTGGAGACAGTACTGGTTTTTTAATTTCTCATTTTGCAATTCACTTTTTATAGCTTTAGATTATTTCCACCATTTCATTGCAAAGACCTCACAATTGTCTCTGAAGCAATATGATGTCATGGGATGCTGGACCTGTGATTTAAACCTTGGCCCATCTAACTCTGGACATCACCAACATAGCACCTTCCACTCAAACTGGTGAACGTTTTCCTACTTTTGAATAGATATAGTGGTGCCTGGGGCGAGTGTAGAGGATTCTATTCAATCCTTTATTTAATAGTGGTTTAGTTTGTTGCTTGGTGCTGGTGGCTAGGAAGAGGTACACAGGTACTAGATCTTCCAGGTCCAATCCCTTTTGTTAAGAAACTTGTCATATATTTTGGAGGGTGAGGTGGAGGAGGCATGAGCTCAAGAAAGATCTGAAAGAAAACATGACACATACATGAACAGTGGAAGACCAGAAGCTGATTAGTCTTGTGGAAATTTAGAGAACTGTAAACTAAAGTGAGAAGAAAACAATTTGTGGAGGCATGCTCTTTCGTGGATGTGACAAATACTCCCCAAACATGGCCGCCTGACAGAAGGAAAGGACCTGGTATCTCTCTCTCTCTCTCACACACACACAACACACCCCAGGACAGCTTCCTTCATACTCCAGGTGAGCCCAGTCTGTCAACAGTCCCTTCCTACATGTCAGACGTGGTTACAAAGTTTTCCTAGACATTCAAACCCCGGCTACCATCTGACTGTGGACAATTGAGAGGCTCCCAACAAGAGTTAAAAAAGAACTATCCAGGTCAGCGTGGCCAATCTAAAGAGTTTTGAGAAATAGTGAAATAGTTTGTAAAGTCAGACCCTTTTACGTGGCGGTAAATAAATGAAACCATGGAAGTTTGAAGTTTGGATAAAATCTGGATAAATAGAATGATAAGTTCCAGAAGTTGTCAGAAATGACTGGACTTTGTTGATTTCTGGATACCACTTTTCAATAAATTATTTTAAACCCCAATACATTCTTTAAGCCAGCACTGTCCAGCAGAACTTATTGCAATGGCAGAAATGTTCTACACTACACGGTCCAACATGGCAGCCTCTAGACCTCTGTGGTTATGCAGCTCTTGAAATGTGCTTACTGTAAATGAGCCTTTGCAATCTAGAAGTGGAGTTGGTGGGACAGGGTTGAGCTGAGTTGATGGCTTTGGTGGGACAGGGTTGAGCTGATTTGGTGGCTGTGCTCCTTCCGGGTTTGGTATGATGGCTGGGGCTATGTTGGGAATGGGGAGGATGGCCACAGCTGTGACTAAGACTCTCTCTATCAGCATCTCCTGGATCTGGGTATGTGAAATTAGAGTACTTGATAAAAATCACCCAGCCCCTCTTTTCTACTTGGAGGCCCCAGGCACAGTGTTAGAGGAGGGACCCTAGCTAATGTGCCACTGGAGCAGTTCCTGGATGCAGCTCTTCATTTAACGGTCTCTCAGCTTCTCTAGATGGCTGTGGGTCATGTTCGCAGCCAGGCCTTTCTGAACAGTCATTAAGCATTTCATTAGATATGTTTAACGCTCTCCAGGACCTTTTAAATATTATCTTTTCCCCCCTTTAATCTGAAATGCGCTGCTCTGGAAGTTTCATTATGGTTCATGGGTTTCCTTTTCACACAGAATTACATTTTTCTTGAGTTCCCCTCTTAAATGCTTAGAGAATATTGATGTGAAAGGTGGTTGGTAATCACGGGAAGCAATTTCTATATTCAGAAAGGATGGCACTTCCTGTGCACGGCAACTGGAGAGAAGCCTCTAAGTGGCAGACAGGAAGATCCGATTCAGCTTCAAAACTCTGTAATGCAAATAGCTATTTTTCGTTAGAGCATATGTTCTCTTGGGTAAATCATATTTTAATGGATTATTTGTATTAATTACTGTGTACATTCAATTAGAGCACTAAAATGTTAAGAAATACTATGTCTTTCTAGGAGATTAATTTTGCCCTATTTGCTTCTACTGATAGAGACATTTACTTATCAAATCAGGTATTCATACCTGAGCAATTAGTTCATGTACAATTTCCTTGCATTAATTTGAATCGTTGGGGTCCAAATTTAGAGAGTTGCCATCCTCATCAAAGGCACCCTGGAGTCCCAGGGTCACATGCTCACCTTAGAATTATTTCTTGTATACGTTATAGGAAGCTAATGTTATCTGTAAGATACTCTTTGCTGGGACCTTTCCATACATCTCTACCGCAATTCGTGGACCATAATTAAGCTCCATGTTGGCTGCTAACAGCAAAGGTAACAGAATTCCCTAACTGGCCTTTGATTTCCTAAAGTGCAACCATGATGGACCCTTTTGGCAATATTATTTTTGGAACTGGTGGTGTCTTTTCTTTTTTCTTTTAAGCGAAAAGAACCCAAGGGCATTTGAATATGTCTGGAATGTTCTAAGCAGACAAGAGCCATGGTCTGGTTTGTGTTTGAAAGGTCCCACTTGGCAGTGACAGTTAGCAAAATGGATTTGAGGGGAAAGGCTGAGGAGGGGCAAAGAGGTAGGAGCCTGGGCCCCAAGTCGAAGTCAGAGATATTGATCGTTGCCACAGAAATTGACGGTAGATAAGACAGATGAGGGGACAAATTTCAGGGAAAAAGTCAGTAAGCCTTGAAAGGAAATTAAGAAAAGGGAAAATGCAGAGGGGTGGCACCCATAGCTCAAAGGAGTAGGGCACTGGCACCATATGCTGGAGGTGGTGAGTTCAAACCCAGTCCTGGCCAAAAAAATCAAAAAGAAAGAAAATGTACGGGAGTGAGTCAAACGGAATGATCTGGAGTTCTAGGATGAGTCATAGAATGTTGGGTTCATGGAAGAGTTAAATGATGATGGAATTAATTCAAAGAGTATGATCCCCTGGCACGATTGGAAATACAGTGAGTTCAGTTGGGGACATGCAGTTAGTTAGGAAGTGTTACATCTGAAGGGGAAATTACAAAGCACTGCTGTGAAATATAGAATCAGATGGACCTGTTAAGCCATAATGTATTGCCAAAGTGATGAAAAGTCATTACCCTTAAATAATAGACCACATCTCAGAGATAATTATTACAGGGTAAGCCTGTGGGTGCCTCATAGAGACAAGGTCAATTATCTTACACCTATTTAAAATGTATTATAAATAATTCACAGGTAAAAGTTAGTTGTAAAATGTTAAAAATAAAAGGCGAGAAAAACATTGAATTCAGTGGTAATGTATTTTGATAATAGCAGGCAGATAATTACACAGGATAATGTTTACACTTAGGATATAAAGAATGACTTGTTAGACTGATCTTCCTAAATGCACACATCGACCTTTGCCACTCTCCTGCTCCGGATGACTGTCACATTATTGCTCTTAGTACCATCACTATTTCTACTCTGAATGCCCTCACACCCAGCTCAGCAGACCTTTATGGGCATTTACTCTTTGCCTGTTACCTCCTGGGGTATGGTGGTGAGTAAGAGCAGAGCCTATCTCAACTGGAACTCACAGTCCTGTGTAGGAGATGAGTCAGTGAATAAATAACATTAAACAAAATAACCGTAATTGGTACAGAGGTATCTATGGAGGCCCAGCCCTAGGAATGGGTTCCTGAGCAACATGAGGTCCAAGCAAGTCTTGGAAGAATGAATGGGAATTTTCTAAGCTAAGCTAAGCTCAGAGGTGGCCTGTGGCTAGAGGGCGGGGAGTAAGGTAGGTCATTAGCAAAGGCTCTGCAGTATGAAGTGACATGTACATACATGTATTGTGTTCACGCATGTGTGTATGGGTTGGGTGGCCTAGCGCAGCCACACACAAACCCTTCCTCCTCCTCGTCCTTTTATCCTAAGATGAAGGACCTAGTTAGCCCCAACCCTGATAAATTTGTGCTAAAGTACCCTATGTTACCAAAGCCTTTTGGTCAAGCTGTGGAATTTTCCCATCTCCTATGACCCCATAAAAAAGGGGTCTCTAATTGCCCTCTGAGTGCATGCACCATCTTTGCACCCCCCAGGCTGGTGACCCTCTCCTTTCAATAAACCTGACCTGAACATCTCCACTTCGGTCTCATCTCCAGTTGCTGGTTCCATCTTTCAATATGTGCATGCGTACCTGTGTTTGCATGTGTATATGCCTGTGTAGATACACCCATGCATGTGTGCATCTGCATGTGTGTATGTGCATGTGCATTTGTGCGTGCACCTGTGCATGTTTAGGTGTGTGCATGTGTATGTGTGTTCACAGTGTGAGTGTGTTTGATTCTGGAGGTCAGTGGTACCAGATACTGTGGGGAGTCAGTGTCTTTAGACTGTAATTCAATCTCTATTTACCATCTCTCTAGTCTTTCTATTATTAGTTCAATGCCTTTGCTGTGAATGCTTAACTAAAGATGTCTGTAAGAAATGAAATTAGCATTATTTTTTTTTTCTCTTCCATTTTCCCTACTTGTGACCATTCTAGGACAATGAAGCTTCACACTTTTGTAGAACATAGGGAAGAGAGGAATTAAAAAGGAGAATATAAGAGAGGCTGTGAGGGGAAGTTCTGCTCTCCCTTACAACTCTTTCATCTTCACTCATGGGAAATTTTTTTAACAATGAATATACATTATTTCTATAACATAAGAAGAAACAGGAAATGCTTTAAAACCCTTCTATTTAGCACCAATAGGAATTTTTGCTTGGAGTGAAAAAGTTAAAAAAAAAAGTCCTCTATATCTGTTAAGAATACATTAAGTGTTGGTACAAGGTCTGTTAGAGAAATTTAAAACTGTCCAATTCTTGAAGGTCAAGCTAATTCTTCAGATTCATTCAGAACCAATTTTATTCAGGGCGTCTTACTATGAGTCAACAGGCTTGGTGTCAGCTGTATCCTTTTGTGTGCTTCCTCCTGTGTTGTTTTTCCTCTAAACCGAAGACTCCAGTAGCATCTTTCCCCTCACGAAGCAGCATGAATGAACACAAAATGTTGAATTGTTTTACCCAAGTCATCACCAATACTTGCCTGAAATACTGTAATAGCCTCCTAACAGATATCCTTGTTTTTCCTTTTATCCAATGCCTGTTCTACCCTCTTGCTTAAATCCTCACTATTCTGAAATCCTACTTCCAGATCAACTTGTCCACCAGGTAAAGGCTAGAGGTCCCACGGGTCACTCAAAGTCCTCTGTGCCCTGGTGCCTGCTGGGCTCCCTGGCTCCTCTCCTGCCCCTCTCCTGCCCTTCTCCTGCATCACCCCTCAACAGCCAAGCTCTTTGGAGCCTCCTGTCATTTTCACACTGTTCTCTCTACCTCGAATCCCCCCATCCTTCCAACCCCTCCTTATTCATTAAAATTTTGTTTTAATATGATCTCCACCAAGTCTTCCCTAACATCTGCAAGATGGATTCCCCTAGGTGTGTTTCCATGGTTCTTTGCTTATTCAAATTTCTAGTCTAGAATTTATGATGTTGCTATCGGGGCCAAGGGAAAACTTTGCCTTCGCCCTCT
This sequence comes from Galagoides demidoff, assembly GCA_963574575.1. Lineage (NCBI taxonomy): Eukaryota > Metazoa > Chordata > Mammalia > Primates > Galagidae > Galagoides > Galagoides demidoff. Next base: position 29,257 of record CAUYQV010052142.1, read on the forward strand.
GACGGTTTGGTGAAAATCAACTGACACAAGGCAGATGAATAGGAGGAAAGGCATGCAAATCTATTTCATCGTGGTTTCATGCGACATGGGTGCCTTTAGAATAAAGATAAATATGTACAGGGGAAACTGCCCATTTTTATGGTTAGGTCTAAGGAAACACAGAGAGTGTATAGAGATATGACTGAACCCAAGGGTCTGACCTAATGCTAGCAGGCTGAGTGGGGAAGTCCAGGGAAGCCTGTCTGTTCAGACTCTTCCTGGTCTCTGAGCAGCATTCCCTCCTCCTGGGGGTGGAGCAGGACTCTCTCTGAAAGGGGGTCTTATGACCTGCCATTAAACAAGATAGGTTAGAGCATTTCTTTATGGCTGATTTTTATAGAGAAAGGCGGTGAGTAAAGTTAGAATAATACTTTTAGGTTTTATGGCTGGCTTTAAGGAAAGAGGTTCTGGTTTCTGTGACCTGCCTTGGGGAAGAGGGATTGCAGCTTTGAGGAAGAATGGGGGGCTGGAGACAGGAGGGCAGGAGGAGGTCAGAGGAAAACTTTTACTTCAGAGGCTTTTGTTTTGGAGTATGATTTTCTGATCACCAACATAGTGGAAATTATCTTTTTCAGATCATACATCTCTTCATGTTTTGGACTCAAAGAGGGAGATATGTCTGTCTGAGTTTATAATCCTGGCATTATAGCACAGTGACTGCCATCTGCTGGAGAACCCATAGCTGACCACTTCCTTATGCTGACCACCTCCCTATACTGACCACCTCCCTACATTGACTACCTCCCTACGCTGGCCAACTCCGTACATTGACCTACTCTTCAGAGGCTAGACATGCCCCATGAGTATCAGTGCAGTCAGCTTCCTCCTTATGTTGATCACTTCCATATGTTGGCCAGTTTGTTATAGTCTCTTGGGTGGTCAGGTTGCAGAGACTCTACTACAGTTGAAACTCAGCCAGGGTTTGAGGCATGAATTATTCTTTCTAAGCATTCAGTGGTCCCACTTTTTTTCAGTTAGACCATGAACTTACACGGCCTGGCAGCTCTGTACCCACCATCTTAGATGAATGATGTGAGACATGTGATGTAGTTTGTGTCTGAGGGAGCCACAGACAATCCTGTCCCGTCCTGCCTATGCATGTTTATCTTCCCAGGAGGAGGCAGAATCATTTTCCCTTCTCCATGAGTCTGTGCTGCCTTGTCATTATGACTTTTTTTGACCATGTAACTCTGTGCCAGTTCTCCATGGGCATCAGGAGACCTAACAGCTTTTGCCTTTGTGTTCCTGGGAGCTCACAGCCATGTGAAGAAGCATGAACTAAACTATCAGATGACGAGAGACTCCATGGGAGTAGAAAGAGCAAGAAAGCCTTTAGTTGTTCCGGCCACCCCAACTGAGGGGCCAGCCATGTGAACCACTGCAGTGCCAGGCAAGTTCCCAGATGAATGTGATTAGGGCTATGGCCCCATGTGGAAAAGAATGCGTTGGGAAATTCTGAGAAACAATGCATTGTGTTTTCAACCAAGGATCAGCGAATGGTAGCCATGTGACCCACTGCTTAAAGTTTAATGAAACAGAGCCAGCTTGATTTATTTACATATTGGCTAGAGATGCTTTTGCACTACCAGGAGCAATTAAGTAATTGGGACAGAGACCATATGGCTTTCAAAGCTTAAAATATATATGATCTGACCTTATACGGGAAGATCTGTGGACTCTGTTTTAAGGCACTAACTTTGATGTAGTGTTTTAAGCAGCCAAAGATCACTGAAACAACTGCTCATAGGTTTCAGCTGGGCCAGGGAAGTGACGGGGTAAAAGATAGATGTCACAGTTGTTGAGATACGGCCACCATGTATAGGTGTGGATAAGACTCCACTACTTAAGGGATGGCACAAACAAAAATCAGTCACTTTCATGTTCCAGATCTTCTTTTCCTCTTTTCTATTAATGTTGAAGAGCAAATATTAACAGATACTTAGAGAAATTAAGTCAAACATATTCCCCAATTATGTACAACTGATGAGATTAGAGTTACTTAACATACAATCTTCTGTCATTACCAAATGGAATTCAAGGATGACCTACCTGTTCAGAAGCCAGGAGGGCAAGTGTCAAGGTCTTCGAGGAAGGCCTGGCTGGTGGAAAGGCCCATGGGTTTAGCTTCTGTCACTCCCTCTTACCTTCTGTGGGATTCCTCAAAGAGAACGTCCATCTGTTCCTTTGAAATCAGAGATTTTTTTTTTCTGTAAATTCCTTGTGAATTCTGAAACTCTTTACCAGTAAATTTTGGTTCCTGGGAAGGAGGGACCATGACATGGTGTCAGGAGCAAGTTCAGAACTCACACAGGATCAGTTCAAACATCAGCTTCACCATTTTTTTTCCTGTTTGTACCTGAACAAGGTGCTTTAACCTTTTGGGGCACCATTTTTCTATAAAGTAGAGACAAAAAATAGAAACACAGTTTGTACATAATAAATGTCTTTTTATTCTGTTTTTAATGAAAATGTATTATTTGACTATGGTCAGAGATGATCTCATTCAGGGTTTGAAATAAAAATCCTAGGAAGATTACCACTAATCAGAAAAGATTAACAGTGACCACCATTTGTTTAGGACATAATGTGTCCAAGACATTATGCAAAGCTCTGAAATTATGAATGTGGATATTACAAATGATAGAAACTCTTTAGTATGAGGAATCACAGGTGTTATTATTGGGACATGGGGTTAGGCTAGGTTTATTTGGATTTCCGAAATGAGAATAAGAAAGTTAACAATTAACGTTCGTAGTGTGCTTATCATGTGCCTACTTGAAAGTACTTTGTGTACATTTGTTCCTCTGTTCCTGATGTCCCTGTGGAGTCTGGAGGGAACACAGGTGTGTCACAGTGCACTGTACCAATGAGAATCGCTGTCCTATTCTCCCGTCATGGCTTGGCCAGTCTATTTTCAATTGAATGAAGTCATTTTTACCCTCAGATATTTTAAAACATATGACCCAAACATGTGGGTCATTACTACACAGAAATCAATAAATGTAAACGTGAATGGCAACCAAGGAAGCCCTCTTCGCAACACTGATAAGCTGAGTACGATGAAACTTCCATGGGTGAATCAGAAGGGACTGTCTTTCTTGGAAGAGAAATCATGGTCCATAACACAATCTGTCCCAAAACTCTCAGAGTGACCTGCGTATGTTATATTAAATGATGTTATATAGCAAAACTGAACAATACAAAAAATAAAAGAAAGTAAAACAAAATAGCACCAATCAACTTGATGGCTGTGTATTTTTCATAAATGGCTCTAACCAGCAGAAGCTATTAAGAGGCTGTGAACTCTGAATGACTGTTGCTCGACCTAGCTGAAGGCACTCTCCCGACCCATGAACAATGGGATTCCTTATAACCAGCTGTGTACAGACTTATGTGCTCATTCCGTTCTAAGTGCTGCCTTTCACTGCTAAGTTGATGACCATGGAGGTGATGGCTGCATGACCTCCCCTTTCTAACCTTAAAAGACCCCCAACTTCTACCTTCTCAGTGAACTACTCATACCTATCTTCACAAGTGAGTGCTCTCAGACTTAGAAAGTGAATAAACTTGGCCTTATTATTTAATTGTTTAAACATTTTTAAACTCTAGTAGTCTTTGATGCTTTGATGAGGCATTCATTAGGTGAGTAAGTAATTTGTTTGTTGACACTAAGCTCAGCTTGGCTGAGATTTGAACCTGAGCAGTCTGTGTGTAGAATCTGTATATCTGGCATCTCTCTTTTCCTGCCTGCTAGCATCAAATATTCACACTAAGATCTTTTCTGCTGTGAAATGCCAAGGGCTTAAACCAGTTTGAAATTATCTTCATAATTGTATGATTTGAGAGGAACATTGGCAAGGACCTTAATAATACAGAAAATTAAGAATCATTCACTATAGTACATGTGGGCCACACATACAGACAATTTTTAGCATCCCTGGGGGTGTAACGGTAAATGTTGAACAACAAGCTCTTGAAAAAAATGTATGTGTGAATGTGTGTGTGTATGTGTGCATGAGTTTATTATAAATATACTGATTCCAAGGATGCATAGCAAACAATTTACAATAACAGTAAAATACATAGGATTTTTGTTAGATATTCTACATAGACATTTTATTGTTGCAGAATGTATTTGAGGATGTTTTGCCACATCCTGGTGATCACGATCAACCTGTGGTTACGAGTGGTAGAAGAATATAGTTCCAACGTGAGTGTCAGTTGCTGTTTTCATGTACGTTTATGAGTAAGGCAAAGTGGAACAAAGAAGGCCTGTGTTGAAACTTCACTGTATGTCAACTTTTTTTGTAAATCAAATAACAGATTTTGAATATGAGTAGAATATTTCCTGAATATTTTGTATGTTACTTACAATGTAATGGAAATAGCATGACACATTTTAAAATTTAATCTGTATCACTAGCATTTTCTCTGGCACTTTCTTGAGTCTAGAGAATCGCTAGGACAGTGAATTAGGCGTCGGTTTGTAGAGTTGGTCAGTTTCTGTGGTGTAAAGACTGGGATGTGGCTGAGTTCACCCCACCAACAGGAGGAAACGGAAGGTGGGTAGGGAAGGGCTGGACAGCCCCGCTGCATTCACGGTCACTACAGATAAGTTCAAATACACCACTGTGAGACGCAGTAAAGTGATACGAAAGTGACTAGTTTTGAGTATTTCTTTAGTTTTTAACGTGATTCATTAATTGTAAGTTTATGTAATTTAGTTTCATAACAACTATGTTTTATAGCCGATTTATACAATTTCCAATCTTAAGCACCGTCAGTTCTCAGAGTCAGTATAAGTGAATCACCACTGAGTGGACATGAAGAATTTTGGGTACAGAAAAAAATGCATTACTATTACGAATGAAACTTCAAATATGCAGCTAAATTATCAGACATTGTCAAATCATCTGAGATAGAGAAAGTCACTCCCAAACCCAAGTAGGATATAAACGACATATTAGTATATCTAAAGAAAGACTGTTAATCCAAAGGGGACCAGTCAGTGAGGAACCCCAGATGCACATTGGGTCCAGATGGAGGGAATTAGGGCTGGCAGACGGCTCACGGCAGTCCCAATGCCAAGGCTGTCTTCATGCAGCGAGTGGATGGGGCATCGCACTCAGCGTTTTTCTGGGTGACCCTTGCAGGGGAGTAGAGAGTGCTCAGCACTGTTCCAGGTTGTTTGCGCCTGTTTTGGCTGTGACTGTTAAAAAGCAAATTTCCCACGTCATCACACTGCTTCCACTTTTAAAACCATAAAAGTGAGGTTGAAGACTGGGGAAGTAATTTGCTCAAAAGCGCCCATCTGTGAAAAGATAGAGCTGGAATGTGAACTTGGAGGAGCAGTCCTAAGCCTTCATTCTTTTATCTGCAAGATTTAGAAAAAGAAAATGACTTAGAGCTGGGAATCACCTTGGTGATAATAAATGTCACGGTGCCCCAGGACCTACTCGGATGACTGAGAGAAAGATGGCTAGGACAATTCCCTCTAAAAGTGACAAACCGTCATTGATGGGAAGTTCGATACAAATATCTGGGAGCTTTTGCTTTTGAGGGGCTGGTTGAGGAAGAAAGCTTTTCAGTTTTCACATGCCTTTGCCCAGTAGCAAGAATTCCTTTGCTAGTCAGAGGAGCAGAAACACAGTACCACTGTTACTAATTTCATATCTTCCTTCTGCACTTTTATCTTAAAACTTCAACTGCAAATTAAATAAAAAGGTTTACTCTTTTATATCTTAGACACATAAATCCTTTCACGTCCATCTCATCCTAAATTCACTTATTATATCTATTTTTCCTCTTGCCCCTCAGCGGGAAGCCATCTCTAAATGACCAGTAAAAAGCTGATTTCTCCCTGGAGATGGTGGTTAGCCCTGCCTTGCTCTCTTGAGTTACTCAGTCCTCATCTAAATCATTGTCTAAATCATTGAGTCATATGTTCCTGAGGAGGAATGGGGAAGCTGAGTTCATTTAGCCATTCCCTAGAATATGTCCTTCATCAATAAATCAATCAATTTAAGAAGACAACCGTGGCTCAGGCCAACTTGCTGTCAGATCCCATTTGGCCTTTGAGATACCGTGAGTGAGTCAAAGAGCTTGTGACAGTCTTCAGTTTTCAAACGTATGTCCAGTCCTGACACTGTCATCATTAAACACACATACGCACACACGTACACAAACATGTATTCACAAATACACTCATTTTGTAACTTCCAGATTAAGACTTAGTCCAAGAAAACAATTCTTAGTACAGCTAATGTATCCTTTGTGGACTGGATCTTTTGCTTCCCTTTTCAAATTCATGGAATTTCAGAACTTTGTGGGAGAATAAGTTCTGTTCCTTTCAATTGTCTCAAAGAATGAGGAAACAGCATCTCAGCAATCTCAATTAGCTACATCTGAGCCACAGAGCAACACACCTGCTCAGTTGTGGGTCTGTTTATGCAACTCAGATGGCCTCATAGTTTTTAAAATATTCCTTTGTTAGAATAGTTTTAGATTTAATCAAAACAATAATACAGAGTTCCCATGTGCCCTATACCCAGTTCCCCCTATTATTCATAACTTGCCTTTGTATCATTCATTGTCCATCATTAATGGACCCATCTTGATCCAGTTTCAGTAACTAGAGTGCACTGCTAATTTAGGTTTCTTTAGTTTTTACCTAATGTTTTCCTTTCTTCCAGGATACCATATTACATTTATCTGAATTGTCTCCTTAGACTTCTCTTGGCTCTGACAGTTTCTCCAATTTTCCTTGCTTTTGATAACCTTGACATCTTGAGAAGTATTGGCCTGGTGTTTTGTAGAGTAATGCCCTTATTTTTACTCTAGTGTTATGTCTTCCTTTATTCAATACTGACTTCCCCCCTTTTTTTTCAACAAGGCCTATCTTATCTTAAGTGAGCTATGTGAATGAGTAACTTGATGGATAGATCTGAAAGGCTATCCCTTAATTAAAAAATTTAAAAACAAAAGGCCCCCTTCCAAAGCCTGGCCCAGGGCCTGCACATCCTCCACTGGAGAGTTCCTCATCTGGGAGCGGCGTCTGGAGTGCAGAAGCTTCCCCAGCAGGGCAGCGCAATAGCCCTCTGGTACCTGTTAACAAGGCAGCACCATTACTGTGTGATTCTTTTTGCCTTCATTCTACCGACTTTGCACCACTCCATCCACTTGTATGAGGCAATGATTACATTATTCCAACACCCTTACCAGATAGGCTCTATTACTGTCCTCACCTCACGTACAGGAAACCAACATGTACACTAGAACACTGAGATCCAGGGAGGAGACAGGATGGCCCTGCAGACACATGCAAAGCATCTTAGTCCTAAGAGGAAGAAATTGTACGTGATGGGGCCACATCCTGGAGGCCCCTTGTGGCCATGTAAGGCCATGGATGTTGTCCCTGAGCAAAGAGGAACTAATGGAAATGTTATAAAGGGGGTGGGACTTTCTCGGATTTATATTTTAAGGTAATCATTTTCCTGCAGCTGCAGAATGGGTTTGAGGAGAGCAAGACACAAGCAGGGAGGCTCTTAGTATACAGGTGGGAGCAGTGTTTTCAACCTTTTTTATCTCAGTGCACTTGAACCTAAACTTAAACTTCTACAGTACATTTAGATTATGTCGATCAAAAAAAAGTTTAAAAAAAGAATATACTTACTGTATTTTAAACTTTCTTTTGACAAAAATTTAATTAATGATCTATAAAAATGTTCACAGCATGCCTAAGATCTGTTGATGGCACACCAGGGTGTGGGGGCCTTTGGGTTGATAGTCCCTGGGTCAGAGAGAGGATCTGTAGGGAGGCTGAGGAAAGGGGAACCCTCCTGTGCCTTGGAGATTTTACCTCAAACTCTAATTCCCTTTTAATTATTAATAATTTTTTAAACTGTGTCAAGGAAGAAATAAAACATTTTTGTGTTTTGAAATTAAATTGGAATCTGAACTGGTTGCAGAGAAATACAATCTTGATGATGGGTTATCCCTTCTGAGCAGAAGGACCAGGGAGGCTTACACAGTCCTCTGCACCGGACGAGGGCTTCTAACCCACTTGTCACGGGCATCACTGACATTCTTATGTTCCAGGTACATGACACCATTGCTAACTCCCATGTGATATGGGCCAAAGCCCTCTTCTCAGCCAGAAAGGCTAGGGGGCAGGTTCCCCGGGAGCCTTCCCTCAGGAAGACTACCTGCCTCCCCACCCCCCGGACCATCCATCAGCCTGTATTGGAGACACACTTTTCTTCCCAGGATGGGAAGCTCCTCTCTTTCCCTCAGTGTTTCTACCTCACCCCTCCCTGCCAAGGAGATGCAGCCAGTGTGCCCATTGGAATTTCCCATGTGGATGAACATATTTTTTTCTACACTGTCCAGTGTCATAGCCACTAGCCACACATGGAAATATGGCTGGCACAAATGATGGGCTGAATATTTAATTCAGTTTAAATTTTTATATGGACTGAAGTTTAAACAGACCCCTATAGCTGTCAGCTACAACACAGTGCAGGGAAATGGAGAGAAGGGCAGGAAGGAGGGTGACATAAGCAGTATCTTTATGACTAAAGATACATAAATTCTTTTCTCAGTAAATTCTCATGACACAGATTTATTTGCTTCCATTCCTATGTGCTTTGGATGAGTTACCTGTTTACAGTGTCGGGGAGGGGCCCAGACTGACAACGAAAGTTGTGCTGGAAGATTTCCTCCAGACTCTGGTCCGCCTTCTTTCCCTACCCCACAGCCTACCCACTGGGAGTGGGCTCCAGTGATACCAGGTTTCAGGACACTCAATCTCGAGTTGGGCCAGTGTTAGCTTCCCTCCCTTTTTACCCCCTAGAACCAAGGGAGCTGGTTGAGCTGTAAAATTTGTGGACACAACAACCACCAGCCACCTGCTCCCTTGCCTTCCTCATTCCTGTGACATCTCTCACTGCTTCTGTAACTCATCCTTGCAAAATACAGGCATCATGCACAACTCTAGCAGATCCATGAGGGGACTGGGGGGCAATGGTGAAGACAAGCATTTGGCCACATGTGTTAAGTCACTGACAGGGTCTCTACACAATTCTCAATTGTAGATTCTTACAATTTCTCCCTCCCTCCCTTCTACTCTCCTGCCTTTCCTTTTTACCTTCTTCTCCTTGAGATATAATTCATATGTTATAAAATTCATCACATTAAAGTGTACATTTCAGTAATTCCTCATAAATTCATGGGATTGCACAACTGTCACCACTGTCCATATGTAATTTCAAAATGGAATCCCTTACAAGCTAGTTTTTCTGATTCTCCTCTCCTCAGTAGTTTTTCTGATTCTCCTCTCTACTAAGCCCTTGGAGACCACTAACAGATTGATTGCCAACTAGCAATTTTTTTCCCAAGGGGCCATGGTTCTTTAGTAGGTCAATATAGGTCAAGAGATGTGTGAGTTATATATACTTCACAAGACCCCAGGCTCAAAACTAGTATAAGTTAAATACAAGTCAAATGGCAGTTAAGGTGTTAATCTACTGTCTATCTTTATGTATTTGTCTATCCTGGATATTTTATATAAGTATTTTTTTCTAGTTTATTTTATTTTATATATTTCCATTTTGTTATATACCATGTTTTGTTTATCTTTCCATCAGTTAATGAGCATTTGTGATATTTATACTTTTTGTCTGTTGTGAATAATCCATTATGAATATTATATACAAGTTTTTGTGTTTTCAGTTCTCTTGTGCGTATACCTAGGATTAGGATGGCTGGATCATATGGTAATTCATATAAATTCATTTAAATTTATACAAATCACCAAACTGCTTTCCATAAAGGCTGCACCATTTTATATTTTTACTAGCAGTATTCAAAGAGCTTAATTTCTCCACAACCTTATCAATACTTATTATTGTCTTTTTCAGGGGTGTCCAACCTTTTTTTTTTTTTTTCTCTGCACATTGGAAGAACAAGAGCTGTTTTGGGCCACACATTAAATACACAAACACTAAGCAAATGTGATTAGCAAAAAAAGATCAATGCATATTTTTTGTCATGTCTGACACAACAGATAAACAAAACAAAGTCCTCACAAAATCAGCATGTAGCCCACAGGCTACAGGTTGGACACCCCTGAGCCTAGTGAGTAGTAAATGGTAACTCATTCTGGTTTGATTTGCATTTTCCTAATGACCAATGATGTTGAGTTATCTTTTCATGGTAATTGGCCATTTTTGAAACATTGGGTTACTTTTTTTGTCTTGTTGAGTTGTAAGAATTCTTCATATATTCTAGAAACTAAACCTTGAATATATCATTTTAAAAAATGTTTCCAATTCTATTCATTTTCTTTTTCATGTATTTTGAAATGAATTTTGTTTTTACATTTAAAATATACAATATGGTGTTTTGAGATATAGATGTATGTAGATAATAAAAGGTTTATTAGAACACAGCAAATTAAGATATACATCATCTGATATAGTTACTTTTTTTGTTTATGTGATGAGAAGTGCTAGTCTACTCATTTATGAGTCATATACAATATGAATTTATTACTTCTGGTCTTCATGTTGTACATTAAGTGTCTAGACCTACATATGTGTTATTTCATATCCTCTGACCTATATTTCTGCATTTCTTCCCCATCAATGCAAATCAATGTTTTGTTTTCCACCTCTGTTTATTTGAATTATTATTTTTAGGATCTACATATAAGTGAGATTGTGCAATATTTTTCTTTTTGTATATGGCTTATTTCACTTAGTGTAACATTCTTCAGGCTCATCTATGACATGGCAAATGGCAAGATCTACCTGGGGGGGGGGCTGAATGATACTCCACTGTGTGTATGTATCACAGTTTCTTTATCCAGCTGTTGGTTAATGGACACTTAGATCATTTCCATATCCTTGACTGTCATGAATAATGCTGAAATGAACAGGGGAGTATGGATATCTTTATGAAGAAGTGATTCCATTTCTTTTGGTTATATGCCCTTAAGAGGAATTGGTTGGCCATTTGGTAGTTCTATTTTTAATTTCTTTAGTCTCCTCTACTGTGTTTTCCATATAGCTGTACCAATCTGTATCCCCAACAGCATAGAGTTTGCTTTATTCCACACCCTTGCCAACATTTGTAATCTTTTGACTTTTTGATAACAGCCATTCTAAGGAGTATGAGGTGCTATCCCACTCTGGTTTTGATTTGCATTTTATTGATGATTAGTCATATTCTTATTCCTATTGGCCATTTTTATGTCTTCTCTTGAAAGAAAAATGTCTACTTAGATTTTTAGCCCATTTTTAATTGAGTTATTTGTTTTCCTTTAACTTTCTTATATGATTGACTCAAGGGGAAATTTTCAACTTATTTTTCCCAATATTTTATTGTAACATTTTTAAATAGTAATAAGTTTCATACTTACTACTTCAGTTCTATAATTAATATTTTTCTCTTATATGCTTTAGCACTTATGTATACAACTATTGATACTATTTTTCTTTCTAGATAATTAACATCCTCTCTGGATATGTCTGGTGCAAACTTCCTCCTCTTTAAACTTTAATATTTTTTATTTTCTCACCACCTCCCAAGTCATTCATCTATATAGAACCAGAGGAAAAAAGAAGAACACAATAACAAAACCAAATAACCAAATTATTCTTCCCCAAATAAGGATATTTATATTGAGTATCTGTATTTGAGGTGTCTGATTTGGTGTCATAAGAATTATGTTTAGCATGAGCACTCTGTCCTGCACATAATGTGAAATTCAGAATTATCATGTCCTTCTCTGAACCTATTAGCACATCTGGCTTTTGCTAGTGAGAGACTTCACAGGAAACCAGGGTCTTTAATGCCAACCTTTGACTTTGTGTGCATTCCAACGGCTAAAATAATCCTTCAGGGATGCAGAGGGTTTTTTTAGGGCTTTGTGAGTGAGAAGTTATCTCCTCCTGTGCCTTATTTTATGTCCCTGAATGTAATAGTGCCAATTCCATGGCTGTTGAGTTTACCTGCTTTATTTTCTCTAAAGAGAAAGTTCAGCAGAATTTCAGAAGGGGCTGGAGAATTGCGTGTCAAGCAATGTCTGCCCTATATCAATTTTGCACAGCACTGGGAAAAGAGAATTGAAACGAAATTTCCCATTATGTAAAAGCAGCTATTAGGAAGATGCAACTGAATTTAAGGTGATTGGAAAAGGAATGGGATATAGCATTAAAGGGAGTTGGGGGCATGATTAAAGGATTCATTTGCCCCTTTCTCCCATTTTCTCTTCCTGATTTTATCATTTATTTTGGAGGCTATCAAAAAGTACGATTTTAAGGCCAATCTGAATTTTTGGAACAGAGCTATCCGATCTGCTTATTTCAACACATGAACACGAACAGATGTTTACATTATGATGTTAAATGTGCCAGCTGTTCTCCTGTTGGAATAAGCATCTATGCATTTTATTTAAAAGTAGAACAAAGCTTTTAAACCACTTTAAACCACTTTGCTCCCAAACGTTCTTAAGAATGCAACTTGCTGCCTGCCTTCCTTTTTCCCTTCCTCTCTTCCTTTCTTTTCTCTTCTGAAGGAATTTAGGTTGGTGTTTCTGGACTGTATCATTGAAGGTCAGTACCAAATGACATCGACCAAATCAGTGAATCACATACTCTCATCACTGTGCTCAGGACAAAATGAAGTATAGAGAATGTATCCCAGATTTAAATTTTATTCTGTTTCAATCCACACCTGTGAAAGGCTGGCTGCATCCCTCTAGGCAGATGTGCAGATGTACATGGCTAGCTGTCACCATGTGAGCAGCGCTGGACTCCCCTCCCCATTGAAGATCAAGGATTTCCCCTATGAAATTGCCTTTGTTCTATATTCATTATTAAGAAACAACATAAAAAACTTACATCTCCACTCCAAGGATTGACTAGAGGTAACTTAATCCTCAGAGAAGAATTGGAGGCCTCAGACTTTCCTCTGTGGTTGCCAGTACAGGTGTCTGCCAGAGACCAGGGCTTCGCCACCTGGACAGGAAGAGCAGAGCAGTCTTGAAAAGCTCATTAATGCCTCAGTGAAGTGGTATTTTATTTCCTGGTTACTTTAAAAAGATTAACCAAAAATAATAAGAGAGTATTTGGACATAAGGTGTGAAACTCATTATATCATTATTCCAGGAACATGCCAGGAGCTATCTGTGTTTTCTTAAGCCTGTCCATTGGGGGAAAAAATAGAATATTACACAGTCCTTAAATCTATTTATGCAGCATGTGTGATATCATGGGGAAGTAATTTTAAAGTGTTAATTGATAGGACAGGGCACTTCCTATATGTTTAATATTATATCAACCCAATTAAAATTTTTACCTGTGTGTTAAACATAGAAAACATAATAGCCAAGAGGGAAGAGGCCAGAATGTTTACAGCTATCTCCTGGTTCCAGTCATCTCTGCAGTGGCCTACAGGTTCTGACGTAATCTGGATGCCTCTCTCCCCATCCCCACCTCAAATACCGCTGTCCCCATCTCTCCCCTGACCTTCAATTAAAGTCACGATTTCCATTCCTCCAGGTCCCCACTTAGCATTGTTGTACTAGTTGGTTGGTGGAGGCCCTTCCCTGCACATGGCTGCTTACCACACTGCCTCACCTCCTCCAGGTTCCACTGAAACCCCACTTTCCCTAGGAGTTCTGTGCTCATGGAGAGCCTGCCTTCAGCACCATCCCCAACTCTCCTCCCTGCACCCAATCCCCTTACTGCTGACAATTTTGCTTTCTTTTTTTCTTTGTATTTTCTCCTTAACTGTATACTAGATAATGGTTTTATGTAATATATGTGTAGTTATAGTAATAGTTTTATGTACTATGCACACATACATGTATATTTTATATATGATGTGTGTGTGTGTAACTCCCCCTTCCAAAATGTAAATTCCACGAGGACAGTTAGGTTTGCTTTGTTATAATCTAGTGATGTATCTCTTGTGCTTACACTACTACTTGATAAATAGTAGGTGCTTTCTAAATAAATGTTGAATGAATGGGGGTTGGCATTAGGGATGCTTTATACCAAGAATGGAATAATACAGTTCAATAAAACAAATAATTCTTTAAAAACAGGGTAGGAATGAGCAGCATGAAGATGAGTAGGATAAACATTTGAGCAAAGTTTCAAGATGTTCAAACACCTAGACACTTATTGGGTTTATATTCAATGAGGTAAACCCTTAGTGTCATGCTTTACTACTTTGTCATCTTGAGTGATGCTTACTTTGGGAATACCATGGACTTTCATCACAGCTTCTCCCCTCCAGGCTTCTGATGTTCCCAGGCAAAGGTAAAATTGAGACAGATCAATCTGCTCAGGTCTTATCCCTCCTACCTACACTTCAGGTGCTGGACCCAGAAGACAACAACTAATCTTTGTACTAGAATTATGAAGTGGTGGATCTGATTCTAGGTTACTGTTCCTTTTCTAAATATTTGAAATAACTGGTTTTGTGTGGCTTGGGATCAATGTCCATTGATTTGGAAAGAAAGAAAAAGATAGAATTTGGAGATTTCTGTGGTGTTAGCTCTTTTGCTCCTCTTAGCCACAACTAAAATATAATGTAAATTACTAATATCAGGGTAATTTCATTTTGGGAGAATTTACATTGATATGAAAATCTGATAATACATGTATTTTCTCCCAAAGCTTTGCTTGTTAATCTTATTTATCATGATTTCTATGGCCCTCAAAGGTAGAGGAAACAACTTTTAAATTATCCTTTCATGTAGAGGAGAGAGGGTGATGGCCTTCTCTCAGTACTGATCCCCAGGTGAGCTGGTGTTGGGGGCAAGAGGGACAGGATGGGGAAAGGGCTATGATCCCTCAAAAGAATCCCTATTAGAACTTTAAATCAAGTTTTCTTTTTAATTTGGACAACTGTCATTTTCCCAAGTAAGTGGGAATACAAAAGCCTCTAAAAGGTAAGGTGCATTTTTTGAACTGTATCACATTATCCTATTACCTAAACAAACTCAGAATGCAATAAATGTAAATATATATATATATATATATATATATATATATATATATATCTCAAAGGAAAAAAAAAATCCCTAATACTCTCCACCAACCCCATCATTACCATCCAAATGATTACATTTGTATCACAGCCGGGTATTGTGAATGGAACAGTATGAGGTGGAGAGGTTTGGGGATAGAGACCCTGGATTTCAGATCCAGTTCTACAGTAGCTCAACCCACAAACATGGGGCATTCAGCAAAACTAGCTCCCTATCTCACTCTATTTCTATAAAGTGAACATTTTTCTTCCTTTGTCTTTTTGGATTAAAAAATTATTATAAAAGAAAGAGAATACTTTCATCATTCTCAAGTGTTGTAAATTTCCTTTAGGTGTAAGCCAAATCCCATAAAATTATTTTTTCATTTGGATATTTTAACAGTTGGGTACCAGTTTAAAATCCACTTCCTTGGAGTTAGTTCCTGACCCCACCCTTTGGTGTGTGACTATTAAAGTATGAATGAGAATGAATAGCTTGTCATATACTAATAGTATTGGTAAGATTAAAAATAAAGACCAGGCACAGGGGTTCATGCCTGTCATCCCAGCACATTGGGAGGCTGAGGCAGGAAGATCTCTTGAGGCTGGGAGTTCAAGACTAGCCTGAGCAATAGAGCAAGACCCTGTGGGGGGAAAAATTAAAATAGAAATCAAATCATTGATGGAACAGGAACTACTCAAGCGAATAAAGAAAATTAATATGCCAAGTAACTAACTAGACCCTGATGGTATTTTGGTCCTTCTTTCTTTTTCTAAATCATCTGAGTATTTGCAGTTGGGCTTATGATATTCCTTGAGTCAATAAGCTGAAAACTCCTCACATTTCTACTGCACAAGCTAGATTTAGTCAAAATGAAGAGGTTTCAATGGAGGTGTTTAAAGGTGCTTACAGAGATGTCAGCAGGAATGGAGGCTGCAACAGGCAAGATGCGTGCACCTGGACCCCAGCAGGAGCAGAAGCTCATCACTGCCCCTGGTGTTGTGGAGGACATTGGGCCAGGGCCAAGGGGGTGCCACCCTATGGAAGCTAGGCGAGTGGGGGCTCAGCCACTGTTAGTTCTTCAAAGCAGAGGGGAAGCCTGAACGAAATGCCCTGATCTCCCCCGTTCTCTGCTTCCTACTGGTGCTTCTGTCAGCAGACCAGGGAACCTGAGCAGTACAATCGCAGAGGCACAAAGAAGGGCAAACAAGGCTGTATCTTGTGGGGATGGAAGCACAGTAGGGTAATTAGACAAGAGGGGTGTAAATTACATTGCCATTTATTATTGCAACAGACACCAGCATTTTGGGTGTCTTTGCTGAGACCGCATTCCATAGAGTAAGAACGCTACACATAGTTTCTTTTCTATTACCTTAATCTTAAGAGGGAGTCTGACTCTGTTTTTGGTGGCAGTGAAGTCCCACAGCATCACTTAGTGATCATTAATAATTGGTGTTAATTGCTGAGTTCTCTAAGCCAGAATGGCTCAGCAGGTGACAAGTGTAGTGAATCAGCAATTAGTTATGTACAGCTTCTCTATAGTGTAATCTTACAGGGAAGCTTTAGAAATGGGTTCTTTCTCCTCTTCATGGGCAGAGAACCCAGCTTGCACTTTCCTCTCTGCAGTGCCAACTCCCTCAACAATGCATTGTCTTCAGCTTAACAGATCTTGGAGCAGAGTCTCTCTGACAAAACTATGAAGTGGGCAGTATTTAGCATCATTGTTATTTGATTTTTTTTCTCTGCCTCAGGCCCATCTAAAAGTAGCAAGTTTCTTAGGGCAATTTGTACTGTCATCAGAATTCTCATTCACACTGAAAAATGTAAGTAGAGGTAACAGCTTGAAGTGACACTGCTCACTTCCTGGGGGGAGGTGTGAGAGTTCCTATCTATAGGTATTACGAATGACATTGCCTACAAAGTCCAAGCAGGTGGCAGAAACAAAGACATTATTTCTCCACAGATGCACTTTTTGGAAGCAGTTAACACTAAGGAAAAGGTCTTCCTTTCTCAAAATGTCAAATTACAACTTTCATAAAGTTGAAAACACGACCATCACATAAACACAGTATGAACACATGCGGAAAATTTAGACACCTTATGAATGAGTAACAGAGAGCTACATAGTCCGGAAATTATGCCACTATTATGATATGCTACTTAGTTACTGTATAGTAAACTAATGGTTTTATAAAACATGGTTGATGTCTTTCAAGACAATGAGCCATAACTTTGAGAGTTAGGAATCATTTTTCTCTCTACTGGACAAAATCTAGGAGTTAACATATGGTCTTAATCAATCGTTAAGAGCACATCAAACAAAGATAAATCCCTAATGAAATAGTTAATCCCCTAGATAATTAAATGATCTTCTAGAGAATTACATTTAATATTGGATGGGCCTGTTACACAATGCTTCATATGACATTGAAAGTCATCCACTTATTTTATTTCCAAGTTTCAGATAACTTTTCTTAAGAGAGAAATATACAGGGCCACTGCAAAAGTCAAAATTTTACAAAATATTCTGTACATCTTGGCCACCTCTTTGTAAAATTTTGTAATGAATATTTTATAAATAATGGTACATTTAGCTACAATTTACTATTTTTCCTATGTATGGTGACTTTATGGAGACTTTTAGATCACCATCTTTTATTTTTCTTAAAATACATCCTGGCTTACTTAAGTTTCCCAATTTTGATAGTTTTAAATGTCAAAGGAAATAATTACTTCTCTTTTAATTCTTCTGCAAATATACAAATTTTTAAAAATGTGACTGTAGGGCCCACATTTTGCCATCCATGACTGGATAGATAGTGGCTGGTGGTTAGGTTCATAGTCTGAAGACGACGTGGCTTGCGGGAGCTGATGGCAAACAGGAAAGGCCAACCTCAGGCTGTTCCTTAAGGAAGCGGCTCATTTGTGGAAATGTGGATCCCGTGTTGCCAGGTCTTTTTACATTCCAACAGGGCCCAGAAACCCATGCCTTTATGTTAAATCTCTTGATGTTTAAATACCGGCAAATTAATTCCAAAGATTAAAAAGCAACATATGGGCAACAATTTCAGGCTACCTCTGGTCAGGAAGTTTCCATTTTACAACTTCTTTTATAAGTTTAAGTAGAACAAGCTTTGGTGGGGAAATTTTAGCTTACCAGCTGCTTTTGTGCACACCCTGTGATAGAAAACCAATGGGTCTGCCCCGTATAAATTTGGATCCTAGAGCCTAGAATGTTAAGTCTTCTCAGTCCAATAAGAAGGCCTAACGTCCATTGTCTGTGCACCCATCTGTTCATCCAGCAAAGGCCTTTGAGTATAAAGATAGGTTGTGAGCTATGCTGAGGATATGAGTATGAACAGGATTCTAACTCTGATGCTTTGGAGCCACCTTTTGATCCCCAGCTGACTCCTTAATCCACTGCAGACCGGTTCCTCTATTTTGAACTTTTATGAAATTGCTCTTTCAGAGCAATCTGAGACTGCCTCCTTGTGAAATACAGCAAACATTTCTTAGTCATCAGCCAGCTTGATGTTTCTGTGACATTTTCAGTCTGTCCTGACTTTCTTTTTGAGAATCTCTTGGTATCCAAGAACATACCGTCTACTGCTTTTCTTCTTGCCACTACTGCAAACTCATGTTCTAGGAGATCGATTTTTCTTTTCTTCCCCAGATGCTTTGAGTTTATCATCCCTTCACTGCACAGTCCTCCTCCTCTGAAATTCAGCAGACTGAGTGGCACTGACACGCACTGTCTGACATCCACGTGGTCTCTGAATCTTTTATATTTGTAACCTCTGTGTCCTCAACACTGACCCCTTTGCCCTGTCTCTATCTGCTTTAGTCCAACCTCTTATTTTTTTATTAATTATAAGCCAAGACATATTTGGCCACAAGTAACAGAAAATACTGCAAAATGGCTTAACAAATGAGATTTATTAATAAAAGAATTATATTTGGATAAGTCTAGAGTTGCTCAAGTCAACATCTCACAGACAAGTGAGTCTCCATTTCTCATACTGTTTTCCTTAGGCCTGACCCTTATAATTCCCAGATGTATGTGGAAGTTTCAGCAACAGAAATAATAAGATCCCTTTGAAGAAGAAGGCCTTCCCACAACTCATTTTGAGTCCCTGGCCTGATATCCTTTTCCATCCTATAAGACAAAATTATATAATATATCTCTGTCTAAAACACTATTTGAAAGAGAAATTTAAGGACATTGATCAGCTTAGACACATTGCCGTCTTCTTTTCTTCTGGGATCCAGCTCCAGGGAGCCTCGTGGAGGGTTGATGCATGAACTAAGTAGCAGTAGTCATAGTGACAGTAGTCATGGTGGTGATATTAATAAAAACAGATGAACTCAAGCATGCCATGTGCTATCTAAACCTTCATTAGACATTACTTCCTTTTACTTCATTTAATCCTCACAACAACTGCACTGGGTGGCTAGCATGGTACTTTCATTTTGCCAGACTCAAAACTAAAGCTTAGAGTGAGTAAAGGTTTACCAAAATTACATAGTTATGAGCATTCATACCTCCAGAGTTCTGCTCTTATCAACTTATGTTTTACCAAATGGAGTTTATTAGCATGAAAAAAAGGTATGTGGAGGAAGAGTTTGTGGGAGGTGTTTTAGTCTGTTGGATTACAGGAATATAAATTTATTTATCACAGTTCTGCGGGCTGGGAAGTCCAAGATCAAGGCATCAGGGTATTTGGCGTGTGTACAGGGCCCTCTTCCTGCTTCACAGATGGTGCTTCTTGCTGTGTCTTCCAATGGTGGATGAGCCTAGTAACTCACTCAGGCCTCTTTTATAAAGGCACTGATCCCAATCATGAAGGTTCTGCCTCATTACCTAATCGCCTCCCAAAGGCCCATCTCCTATCACCATCACACTGAGGTTAGGATTTCAAGACAAAAAGGGAGGTAAAAACATTGTCTGTATGTCTACTATTTTGACACCTTGACAATGTGTTTCTTATACCCAGTCTTCCTCCTCATCTCACTTTCCTCTCAGACTAGCTTCCAGGCTGCTATAAGAGGGTCCTATGTCAAACACAAATCTGATCTGCTATCCATCTGTCAATGCTTCGCAGCTGTCTTTAGGAGAAAGCCCAACCTCTTTATCAAGCTTCTTGATGTCTGACTCCTCATGTCATCACCCTGATCCAGAAAAATGTCTTTCCTTGTACCCCATGCTTTAATGTTATATGTTGAGTTATTTTACCATGTTCTCTCCTTGAGGTAGGTGCCTCTTGGTATAAAGTCAACACTGGGCAAAAAATACACACCATGACCCTCCAAGACCTCAGAGATTAGTGATGTCAGATAGATATTTGAAGCTCTGTCTTTATATAGTAGAGGGTAGTATAATGGACCAAATGACTCAAAAATAGACCTCTGTCAGAGTTGAATGCAATCTCTTAAGTTTAACTAAATTTCAATAACCAGTGTCCATTTTGGTTGATGAGTCATCACACACAGTCAGTATGACAGAAAGATACTTTACAGACTGGAAGAAGGGCTAGAGAGATTTATTCCTTGTTTCATTAAAAGAACTTCAGTTAATCATACATCTCATAAATTACACATGAGGTACTTGAGACACAGAAAATTTTAAAGAGCACTGCTATTGTCAGTACATCTCCCTCTGCCTAGGAGTATAGAGAAAGAAGAAACCAAGTAGTAGTGGTAGGGAGGGATCTGGCCTATCAGCAGCATCCACAGAGTTTAGAAGCCCAGCGAAAGTTCTGTCACTATCTAGGAAGTGAGGGAAGGCCTGTGTGATGCTTTGCAGAGAAGTCAAGCTTGATGGTAAAATGTGTTTATGAGTCATTCTGGGAGAAGAGAGTACACCAGCTGGTCTCCACTCACTTCACCCTGTATGTCTCTGACATTACCATGGATGACCTGAGTCTCCTGCTAATAACACACTCAGCACTAGTTGTTTTTGACTACCACCACCTCCAGAGGTTCATGTGTCCTTTGGGCACTGACATCTGCTGAATCCTCATTAAGTAAATAACCCCCATAGACTTCACATTAGGTGGTTTTCTGGGTATGGCCCTCAGTAGCCCAGTGTTTTCATTTTCTGAGAGTGTTCCAAGATACCTTGATCTTTGGTTCTTATGATGAGTACATACCAGTTCTAAGATGTACAGGAGAGTTCATGTTATCACTGAGCACATAGATTTAAGTCCCTGAGCTGTCCCCTAAGCAGACATTGAGCTACTGTGTGTATACAACATTGGCAGGGTAGAGAATGCTGATGGCAAATTGAGTAGCTTCCTGTAGTTCACCCACCCTCTTACAATGAGCCTGAGTCTTCATGGCACTGGTAATATTATTCTGCATGGGGAGAGGGGTGCCCACCTTTCATTGTCTCTCAATTAAATTTTGAATTGAGCATCATTGTGGTAATGTGATGTCTTTTGGTCCTTTACAACATTATTCTCATACGTAGAAATAAGTATTCAAAATATTAGTTGAAACAATCAGTACTTCATATATTAAAGTTATAGATTTTATAAACTGTTTTTCAGGCTTTTTGGTTTAGATTAAAATATTATTCCATTTGCACATCCGAAAGGTTTTACAATCATATTTAAGGGAATGTTGAATAAAATATGGCCCCGCTTACCAACCTAAGCATCTTTAAATGTTTCAATATGTACTTGTTTATTAATTAATAGGCCAACTTCCTTTTGTTTTTTTAAATTTCAGGTTAATGTGAGAGTACAAACAACCAGCTCTAAATATTTCAATTTATTTAGGTAGAGTACTTCTTGTAGTTATGACCTGCCCTCAAAAGGTGTGCCAAATACCCCTACATTGTGCCCATTCAGTGAGAGCATCCCATACCCCTCCCTTCACCTTCTCTTTCATTCTTCCTCGCCCAACTTGAATTCAATTGAGTTTTTCTCCTGTGTAGGCATGCATTAGATCATCTACTGACTTCATATTAGTATTGAGTACATTGGATACTTGCTTTTCCATTCTTGTGATACTTTACTAAAAAGAATGTGTTCTAATTCCATCCCGGATAATACAAAAGATATGCAGTCACCATCTTTTTTATGGCTGAATAGTATTCCATGGCATACATATACCATGGTTTGTTAATCCATTCCTGAGTCAGTGGGCATTTTAGTTATTTCCATGTCTTGGTGATTATAAATTGAGCTGAGATAAACAATCTAGTGCTAATATTCTTACGATAAAATGATATTTTTTTCTTCCGGGTAGATGCCTAGTAGTGGGATTTCAGGGTCAAATAGGAGATCTAATTTGAGTCCTTTGAGGATTTTCCATACTTCTTTCCAAAGAGCCTGTGTTAGTTTGCAGTCCCACCAACAGTGTAAAAATGTTCCCCTCTCTCTACATCTGCACCAGCATCTGCAACTTTGGGATTTTGAGATGTGGGCTAATCTTACTGGGGTTAGGTGATATCTCAGGGTGGTTTTGATTTGCATTTCTCTGATGATTATGGATGATGAGGATTTTTTCATATGTTTGTTAGCCATTTGTCTATCTTCCTCAGAAAAGGTTCTGTTCATATCTCTTGCCCAGTGATGGATGAGATTATTAGCTCTTTTTTGTTGATTAATTTGAGTTCTTTTTAGATCTTAACTATCAAGCCTTTGTCAGATTTGTAATACACAAGTATCTTTTGGTGAACTAGATAACCAC
This sequence comes from Galagoides demidoff, assembly GCA_963574575.1. NCBI lineage: Eukaryota > Metazoa > Chordata > Mammalia > Primates > Galagidae > Galagoides > Galagoides demidoff. Next base: position 52,031 of record CAUYQV010052142.1, read on the forward strand.
ACGTAGAAGACTGAAACTGGACCTGCAACTTTCACCACTTACAAAAAGTGATTCAAACTGGATAAAAGACTTAAATCTACAGCAAGAAACAATAAAAATCCTAGAAGAAAGTGTGGGAAAAACTCTTGAAGATGTCAGCCTGGAGAAAGATTTTATAAAGAAGACTTCTGTGGCAACTGCAATAGCAATAAAATTAAAGAAATGAACTTAATTAAACTGAAAAGCTTCCACACAGCTAAGGACACAACAACCAATTTCCTTTTAAAAAGAGTGAAACCTTCAGATTACTCAAATTTTGATGAAATTCCACTGGTAATTGGTTCTGTTCTCCAATTTGCCTTAATTCTTCAGTGCTGGGGGAAGAAGGGGAATCACAAATCAAGAGGTCCACTTAATGATGTCCACCCATTCCCTCCTCCCTCCCTCAAGGGCAGCCCAAAGTGTTTCTCCTTGCCACTATGTGCTTGGACCTCTCAGATTCTTTTCTCTACTTCAAGTCAACCTGACCACAGACAGTAAGGGCTGGCCAGATTTTACTTACAAACTTAAACCAACTTGAGCTATGGTGAAAGGGATCCCTTGGCTTTGAGTGTCCGGGTGGGTGTCTGGTGAGGTGCCATATCTGAGGTAGCACTGTCTCAAAGACAAAGGCATTATCTTCAAGTTGTTATCCAAGACTCATCATTCCTTGATATTTATGAAAAGCTCCTATCTCTTCCAAGAAAGTCCAGAGTAGTTACCTGTTAGGGGATTCTGAATATAAAATTGCTTATGAAAATAGGAAATAATATTATGTAACATTACTATAATATATAACATATTAATTACATATTATACCTCAGAGTATATATTGTATAATAATATAATGGGTATATTTGTATGGGGGAGCCTATAAATTAAATATATAATCTATATTTTACCAAGGCACATATATAGAGATTTCAACTCTCTAAACACACTAAAAATTCAGAATCCAGAGATAATCTTGAAAAACTTATGCCCTATGAAGATAGATTTGTAAAGGCATGTTTTTGACTTGTAGAAAATACCCCAATTGACCTTATAAGCAAAACTCCAGAATGTTGTTAATTAACTACAAAGACAAATTATAAAATACAATTTCTCATAGTGGATGAGAGAAGAAGGGACTACCAGAAACAGGGATGCAAGACAGTAGGGCATTATAATGAGAAACAAGAGAAATAATCTTGCCATTGATCCCAGAAATGCAGAGTGTGCTTAATCATCAGTGGGACACATGAGGCAGCTTAACTGAGCCAGCATTTCACTGAAAAGGATGCCATCTGAGCACTGAGCCCCTTTCCTTAACTATCCCATCACTTACTATGTTCAGGCATTGGCACAGCCATCCAGAACAAACATATGCTAGTCAGTAGCTATGACTCTCCTGATCTTGAGGTGGTCTTACTTAGGAAGCATATTAGACAGCTGAAATAAAGAGTCAAAATAGCAATAGCTTAAACTCAAGATACCTTTATGCCTGTCACATAATGGTCTTAGGTTACTTTGTTCAGAATTCTTTCTCATTGTTTTGCCATGCCCTAAAAGCTAAATGTCCCTAAGCATCCTGGATGTTTTACCACCATGTTTTCATAGAGGCTAGATTACAGAAACAGCAAAGGGGAGTAGGATTTTCATTTAAGGACACATATATTCTTTCTACTCATACACCATTGACCAGACTGAGTCACATGGCTTATCTTGCTGCAAAGACACTTTGGAAATGCCAATTTTTATCTGCATGACCATCTTATCCTAAAAAATTATCTCATCTAACAGAGGAAGATGGGCATGTGAATAAATAAGCAGCCACATAAAACAGCTTCCAACTCGGTTTCTCAAAATACAAATTTTAAAATTTTAATTAATGGCCTTCCTATTGATATATACCAGGACCTACCAAAAAACAAGTCTATAACTCATCTCATTGCAATCCTACTGAGATATATGTTTATGTAAGTTGGTGTTTAGCTGTGGTTAAAGCCAGGTGTACTTTGATTTGGTTTCTTCTTTATTTCTTAACTTTCATAAAGCTTCATCGAAAAGAATCTTCCTAAATGCAAAATATAAATGCCTTAACACAATAACTAAGAAAATGCCATGAAGGCTATGTTAACCAGTTTGGTGAAAATATTTCAAATTGTATGTAAAACCAGCACACTGTACCCCATGACTGCATTAATGTACACAGCTATGATTTAATTTAAAAAAAAAAAAGAATTTACCTGCACTTCCCCATTTATTCTACTTCTTTTTCTCTTCCAAATCAATAGTTCATGATTTTAAAATTTCCCTCATATTCCTGCCAGGCCCCCTACATGACAAATATCAAATGAAAATGATAAAAAAATAAAGTATAAGGAAAAATTTGAAATAGCTCTTGATATTTAAACAACCCTTGGTACACTTAGGTTTCGCTCATGGTAATGATCCTGAATGTTTTGGACCATATATTATTTAAGAAAGTTTTGGATAGTTTAAAGGTGTCTATTAACTCTGATCATTTTTTTCATAAAAGTACATGGTGAAAAATTCACATTTTTAATTTGGAAAATGTACTTATAGAAGGCCTCCATCTGTGAAATCGCTGGATGGATTAGGTGTGATGGTAATAGCAATAGAAGCTATCCCTTATGTAACACATGAAAACTCTAAATATGTCTTTAATATAATATCATTGTTATCAATTTTTATTTTTTTTAATTACATCAAGGAAGTGAAAAATTAAGGATGGTGGAAAAATTGTATATTTCTCCATCTTCCTTCCATATTTAAACAACAATCAAGCACCTTTCATGTGGAAAGATCCATGCTAGTTATGGGGAATTTCTAGGTGAATACAAAACAAACACACACACACATTTTTCAGAATAGACAACAGCTAGATGAAGAGTAAATAGATATTGATTAGCTGATGGGTTTTTCTGGCATGATACTTACTTAAGATGAGACGAAATAAAATTAGGCTCTTGGTCTCTTTGCAATTTCCAACAACCTGTGGATAAATATCCATCTCTTGGGAAATCATCCCTACTCTAAATGAAGGCTAGTCTGGCACAACTTCTTGGTATTTAGTGCAAATGTTCCTTTGCCCATCTCCCTGTTACTCATAATCGCCCCCTGCCTAACTAACCCAGGTGCTCACCTTTTTGAAAACAGTTCTTCATCTCTACACAATCATCCCCCGTGCTTTATTTTCATATGGCCAAGCTCCCACTATATAATTATTTTAATCAGGCATACCATCTCCTTTAACCATGATAGCAAATGATGCCATTTCTAGAGGAGAGTGGAAAATTAAAATTGTTAGACTCCAATTTGATTTGCTTTGTGATGGTGAATCAAAGGAGACAGGGGTGTGCGTGCTATGCAGGGCCACCGCAGGGATTGGAGGCTGCACGCTGCCAGGTTGGGATCCTTTCCAACTTATGACAGGTTTTCATTTCAGAACGGAATTGTGGAATCTGTATCAGTTTAACATTCAGGGAATATTTGAGGGTTGAATGTTGGACTTCAGCATAATGAATAGTGACACCCATCTAGAGATACTTAGTGGATATTGGTTTAGATTGACACATGGATTAGTTTAGTAAAAGCATTGACTTGACACTGCATCCCCTCAAACCCTGGTGTGGATAAGAATCACACCAAGGGCTCACTGAAATGCTGATTTCTAGGCTTTACCACCAGAACTTCTTTTTTTTTTCTTTTATTAAATATAGCTGTGTAAATTAATGCAATCAGGGTACAGTGTGGTGTTTTCATATACAATTTGAAATGTTTTCATCAAACTGGTTAACATAGTCTTTATGTCATTTTCTTAGTTATTGTGTTAAGACGTTTATATTCTACTGTTAGAAAGATTCACTTGTACCCTTGTAAGATAAACCATAGAAATGATCCCTCCAATTACCCTCCCTCCACCCATCCCCCCACCTTCTCCCTCACCCCTCCCCATATTCTTAGGCTATAATTAGGTTATAGCTTTCATATGAAAGATATAAATTAGTTTCATAAATGGATCAACAAACTGTGGTATATGTACACCATGGAATACTATGCAGCCATGAAGAAAGATGGAGACGTTACGTCCTTCATGTTTACATGGATGGAGCTGGAAAATGTTCGTCTTAGCAAAGTATCACAGGAATGGAAGAAAAATTATCGAATGTACCCCCAGAACTTCTGATTTAGTTCATTTGACATAAGGGCCTGGAATCGCAGTTTAAAGCACTAAAAGACACACCATACATAGTTTTGTTGTCGCTCGTACAGAGCTATCAACTTCTGTAAATAGTGGGGAAAGCTGGCATCATCAATGCAATACATGATGAAATGAATGACCTGGGAAACCTAAAAAGAATTGGGGTTGTAATTGTCACAGTTTACTTATACTTTCAGTAGAGGTAGCTGATTTGCTTCTCTCTACCTTTGTTTGACTGATGCCTGTAAATATAAATATTATATTCATACAGTGTCTTAAAGGAATCAGTAAGGATAGCCTATTCCATAATAAAATTTAGATACTCACTGCAGCCTGGGATACCCAAACTTCCTAATTGCTTGTCAGTCTATAAAACAATATTAAAGTTTGAGTGTGAGCTCAGCCATGTGTATGTGACTGCACTATTATCACAGAATGGTATTACAGTTTACTCATACCAGTTGTTTCATTTTTTTATGCCAAATAAAAAGATTAACAGATGCAAAGTGGACAGCTGTTGGATTTGTTGATCTCACCTACATTCCCACTTCACTGACACTTTCTTATAAAAAGAAAACTTTAGAAAAATATAAAAACGCAAAGATTAAATTATTATTATGATTCACTAATCACCCCCTATACACCTAAGAAAGGTTTCCTGTTAAGGTAATTTGTTGGAAGCAGTTAACAGTTTTTTTACTTTTCCTTCATAATTCCACCTTTCTTCCTAGAAAACAGGTGAAAATCAATCCAACACACATTATTCTTTTCAGTAGGGACTACCATTTTAAGGCATTTGATATAAAGATATAGAACAAGTGGTGTTTAAAATTTTGAGACATTTTCTACCTGAGTCTTGATATGTCAAGATGTGGTTTTATAACAATTAATTTTATAATTTCTCTGTTGAGGGAATTTAGATTATATTTCAATATTTTTACACTCAATAACACTATGGTAAATATTCTTATCAAGAAATTTTAAGAAAGATTTGGGAGTAGATTTTTAAGACTTTTATTCCTACCAAATGCCCCACCAGAAAGTTTGTCTTGTTTAACATTTCTTTCAAGATTTTAGCAGAGTATATGAGCAAAATGTTTAAATGATATGATAAGGCTGGTTTTTGAAGCAAGGACTCGTGTTCATGATCTTGGTGATAGATGACTTATGTTTTGCTTTGCCTAAAATGAATGATGTCTTTGGGAACAGTGGTAGGAAAAAGAAGAAAAGAGAGAGAACTTTGACTCCTGAAATTCTCTCAAAGTTGAATTTGAACTTGCAGGTAGCCAAATCAGGCTGTGAGGATGAGATGGGAACTACGAGCTCAGAAGACAGCTCCAAGTTATCCGTGAACTTAATGTTGCCCCTGTGGCTGTGGGATCCCAAGGCGTCTGGTGCTGCCCCACACCTTGAGAACAATGCACCAAACCTGGCTTCACTTCCTTCATCTGTGCAAAGGGGCTTTGTGTAGCCTAGATGTTTTGCGTTGACTAATTTATTAGTTGTCTACAGAGTATGTCACTGAAGTATTTTAGCTGCCAAATATTGTCACTAAAGCTGTTGAAAAACCTAGTGCTTTCCTCCTTTGCATATTCTCCGCAAACATGTGTTCTCTTTTCCCTCAACGAAGCCTTAGTCACATCTGGCTGCATCTCCTACTTCCCATTCTGCTCTGATGAGTTTAAAGTGTACAATTGATTTAACCAGAAATAACTCAGCGGCTGATGGTATTTCCGGAACAACTTTTTCTTCCCCCAACATGAAATTTTTAAATGACTTAGAAAAAAAAATCTCTTTTTAAATTTTATTTAAAGTTTTCAGGTGACTCTATTGCCTTGAGAGCTATTTTAGTAAAATTTTAGACATGGTGTGGAAAAGATACAGCCAGGAATTTCATTTTCCCTGGGCCAGGCCTCATTGAAAGCCTTAGCATTACAAAATACAATATTCAGAAATTAAAATCTCAACTTTAAATCAATTTACTATAGCCAACACATTTGTTCTACTTTAAATTTCAAAATGACAAATAAATCATGCATGAACCTATAACCCTTTTAGCCATGAAAATAGAATGCTAAATTTCTTTAAAGGCTGATGATTAGTTTATATTCTCCTGGATCTTACTGAAAATGTAATTTATAACTCTTTTTTTTTTCTTCTCTAGTGTACTTTAAGGTGGTAAATATTTTTTTCTTCTCTATAAGCTTAACTAATTCTCTTCCGTGCTCTGTAGCACGTTTGCTTCTGTTTCTCTTTCCCCAACAGTAACCCACCTCCCTGAGTGTGGGAAGGGAAAATCCCATCAGGAGAGGAAGGGAGTTAGACCAGCACTCACCTTCACCTCTACTCAAGTCCCTACCCATACTGGGTGCTGTGCAGATCTTACAGCACTTAGAGCAGACTGGGACTGAGATTTCCACCTGTTCATCCATTGGCATTCACTGCCGGTTACTGGAAGAAAACAGACAAATCAAACCAGAGCAAAAGCAAAAATCACAGGACACATTTACATTCATTCAGAAAACAAACCAGCAAACTAAAATATATTGTTCTAAGTAACTTCATGCCCCTTAATAATGAAAGGAAATTAAAGTTTTCTTCTAATGTGTTGGGGATTTTAAAATACAAAATGCTGGAAAATCAGGAAGAATCCTAAGCAATACTGATTTCATTTGTTAGGGCTGCCATAAAAAAGTAGCACACATTGGGCGACTTAAAGAACAAAAATGCATTTTCTATAAATACATTTAATAAACATACATTTGGGAAAGGCACACGTTAGCTCATAACATTCTATTCTCTGGAGGCCCCAAATTCCTACCTTTCTCATATGCAAAATACATTCACCAACCCCAACCACTCAAAAGTCTTAACCCATTTCAGCATCAAACTCCAAGTCCCAAATCTCATTTGAATATGATCTAAATCAAATGTGGATGGGCTTCTAGATATGATGCCTTCTTTAGCTGTGGATCTGGACAGTCAGACAAGTTACCTGCTTCCAAAATAGGATACTGGGACAATCATGAAATATCCATTCCCCTTCCAAAAAGGAAAATGGGGAAAAAAAGGTGGGGGTCAAGGATTCCCATCAAGTTCAAATTTTAATGAATTCCATGAGGTTGTAAGACTCTAGCATAATTCTTTTTGATTTGAAGCTATGTTGTCCAGGTCCACCGAGGTGGCAACATCACCCTCTGAGGTCCTAGGTATCAGCCTGGCTCCTGAGGGTCTGGGTGGTGGCAGCCTGAGCGGCTGAAACTGAGGAGGTGGCCCCACCTTCTAAAATGGAGCTGGAGGCAGTTTTGACCCCTGGACCCAGGCAATCCAAGTCTGTGTTAAATGATAATAGATGTTTGCAGTAAGACAGCTGTATTTTCCCATCCTGCAGAGCCCCAGAAGTCTCACATCTTCCTTTCACTTGTCACTGTCCCCTTTAGTCTCTCCCATTTCTCCTACTTCTGGCTTCCGCTGAGGCGGCTGATCACTCCATAATCTCTTTACCAAATGACTTTCTAAGCCACATCCCTGGTGTTATCTCCAGAACACACTTGCTTCCTACTTTTTGGCAATATGGATTGGCTGATAATTTTAGAAATTGAATTCTGGTTCCTTTTGTCTTAAAAGTTCCTTCACTTTATCTCTTTCCAATCACACTTTACTATAAGTAGTAAGAAGAAAGTGGGCCATGACTTTGACAATTTACCTACAGTTCTTTTCAGTTAAATACCCAAGTTCATCACTTACCATTTCTAATTTCCATAAAACACTAGACCATATTCTAGCCAATATTTCTGGCCCTTTCTAACAAAGATCATCTCTTTTGTGTTTTCAATAATATATTCCTCATTTCCACTGGATGTTTAACTAGAATCAGCTTTAATATCTATCTTTCTACCACAAGTCTCTTGAAGACATATTAACATAAGATTTTTCTAACATGACCCTCAAAACTCCTGAAGTCTTCCCACATTACGCAAGCATCATGGTCCTCTGTGGGAGATCTGGTTTAGCTTGATAGAGCTGCTGTAACAAAATACCACAGACATGGTGATTCAAACAACAGTTTATTCTCTCACTGTTCTCCAAGCTTCAGGTCCAAGGTCAAGGTGTGAGCAGGGTCGGCCCCATTCTGAGGCCTCTCTGTTCACTTGCAGGTGGTGTCTTCTTGCCTTGCCTCAATGTTTTCTCTACTATTCTTGGTGTCTCTCGTCTTCTTATAATGAGACCAGTCATACTGAATCAGGGCCCACCCACACAGCTTCATTTCTAATCTCCTCTTTAATGATGTGCTTTTAACTTAACGGTTAAACTCAAGCCAGAAATTTGAATGCTACTCCTGGACTGTACACATTGTTTTGTCCACATATGCATTTCCCCTCTAAGAAATCCCTCCATGTGAAACTCAGTGTACAGTAGTGCCTTTTTGATACACACGGTATTGAGGGCATTTTCTAGTAAACTGTTCAGTGTCTTCAAATAAGAGTCTTGCATAAAAAAGTTCTTTTCAAATTAAACATTTTAAAAAGCGTTTTGTTCTCCTGAGGATTTATAAGGACCTTCTTTTGTAAGAAATGTGTCATTGATGGTATCTTTCTTTTCAGAATTTTATTTTCTGTTTTTATTAGGATAGTCTTCATCTATGGTTTATAAGGAATTTAAGAATTATATTTTTCCAGTTTTATTGAGGTACAGGTGATAAAAATTATATATATTTAAGATAGACCTGATGTTCTGATACCGGAATACACGGTGAAATGGTTACAAAAAAGGAAGCTAATTATCACATTCATTACCTCACATAGTCCTCCTCCTCCCTAACATCCTCCCTCCCATCCTCCCTCTCGTCCTCCCTCCCATCCTCCCTCTCATCCTCCCTCCCGTCCTCCCATCCTCCTCCTTCTGCTACTTTCTCCTTCTCTTTCTTTTTTGTTTTTTTGCAATTTCTTTCAGCATTGGGGATAATGCCATGTTGAACAAGGTAGTGCACATGTCTTCCGGATTTTATTTTCATTTTCTTTGAGTTTAATTGTGGAATCTCCCCACTATTTTTCATAATGGCTGTATCAATCTATTATATTGCTGCCAATAGTGGACAGAGGTTTTATTTTCTCCACATCTTCACCAATGCCCACCTTTTGCTTTTTGGGTTTTGGGTTCCACCCATTCTAACAGGTCTGAGGTGATATATCCACTGAGGGTTTGGTTTTAATTCTCTGATGATTAGTGATTTTGAGTGCCTTTTCATACACTTGTTAACCATTAATATATTTTCTTTGGAAACATGTCCAGTGAGGTTCTTTTCTCATGTTTAAATTTGGCTATTTTTTATATGATTTTGATCAAATCATTTAAGTTCCTTATATAGTTTGGCGATTAACCCCTTATCAGACGTAGGCTTGCAAATATTTTCTCCCAATCTTCATTTTTATTATATTATATTATTTATTTTATTTTATCTCACTTTATTTTATTTTATTTTTGTGAGACAGAATCTCACTCTGTCGCCCTGAGTAGAGTGCTATGGTATCATCACAGCTCACAATAATCTCTGACTCCTCATTTCCAGAGATCATCTTGCCTCAGCCTCCCGAGTAGCTGGAACTATAGGTGCCCACCACAACAGCTGGCTAGTTCTTCTAGTTTTAGTAGACATGAGGTCTTACTCTTGCTCAGGCTGGTATTGAACTCCTCAGTTCAAGTGATCCACCCACCTCAGATACCCAGAGGGCTAGGATTACTGATGTGAGCCACCATGCCCAGCCTTCTCCCAGTTTTTAGAGTTTTTCTTTGATTCCTAATTGTTGTTTATGTTTTCTTGCTTTTTTTTTTTAATTTTCAGAATCTTTTTAGTTTGATGCAGTCTCACTATTCTATTTTTGCTTTTGTTGCCTGTTACTTTGGAGTCATATTAAAAAATTTATTGTTCAGACTAATGTCAAGAAGTTTCCTTAATGTTTTCTTTTACTAGTTTTATCTTATCTTATTTTGTTTACTTTAGGTTTTTTTTTTTTTTTTGAGACAAAGTCTCTCTCAGTTGCCCTGCAGTAGGGTGTCATGCTGTCAGAACTCATAGCAACCTCAAACTCTTGGGTTCAAGTAATCTTGGGTTAGCCTTCTGAGTAGCTGGGAGGAGCTATAAGCACCCACCTTAACACCCAGCTAGTTTTTCTATTTTTAGTAGAAATGGGGTCTCACTCTTACTCAGGCTCACCTCACACTCCTGAATTTGGGAGATCCACCTGCCTTAGCCTCCCAGAGTGTTGGGTTACAGGTATAAGCCACCATGCCCAGTCTCTTTTAGTACAGGAATAGGTTTTATGTTCAAATCTTTAATCAACTTGTAGTTGAATTTTATATATAGCATGAGATGAGGGTGCAGTTTTACCCTTCTGCATGTGGATATCCAGTTTTCCCAAGAATCTTCTTTTTTTTTTTTTTTATTAATTGATCTCTGTATACATTGATGCAAACTTGGGGTACATTGTGCTGTTTCATATACAATCTGAGACACTTTCATCAAGCTGGTTAACATAGATTTCATGTCATTTGGTTGATCATTGTTTCAACACATTTATATTCTAGTTCTAGAAAAGTTCACTTGTACCCTTGTTAGACAGATATATAGGTGATCTTTCCCATCATCCTCCCACCACCCATCCACCCTTCTGACACCACGCACTTTAACTTAGGTTAGCCTGGGCAATAAAGTGAGATTCTGTCTCAAAGAAAGAAATGAACAACAAGAACAAAAAAACAACAAAATAGTAAATGCTAGGTGAGGTTTTTATACTTTATCCTGTTTTTTCTCACTTATCCCATTTATGATCAATCTTTGCTATATAATACAGATTTATAAATAATATTTTAATATACATCTATGTTTATGTGTTTGAATATGTGTAGGTGTTTTGGCTTTATGCCAAGAAGCAAATAATTACTTTCTGTATAAATTTTATCAAACATATTATTCTACAGACCTTTTTAGAAGTGTGGTCAGCTTGGTGGGAACACAATGTCAATAGTGAAAAAAATATTTGACTCTTAAAGATTTTTTATATATTTAGAATGGTAATAATATGTGCTTAGTTTTCAGATCACTTCCTCTTCACTTCTTGTAATAATATATACTTGGTATTTGAATCACTGCCTCTTCACTTCTTTCCTAAGAGAAAGACCCCTCTCTAAACAATGTGAAACAAATAACCACACAATTTTTGGCATGAGGCAGGAAGAATTAATAGGAGATTATTAGTCACATGCACTCACAACCTCAGTTATGGTGGGAAAGATGTGCATGCTGTGCCACATCAGTCACAAAGACATGGCATGTTTCAGCAGAGTGGACAAGCAAGGGCTGTGGAGAGCGTCTTCTTTTTTTCATAATTTAAGAATTTATTTGGGTGGTGCTGTGGCTCAAAGGAGTAGGGTGCTGGCCTCATATGCTGGAGATAGAGGGTTCAAACCCAACCCTAGCCAAAAAAACCTACAAAAAAAAAAAAGAATTTATTCCAAGGCAAACACTTTTGTAACCATACCAACATCAAAAAATAGAACTTTATCATTAATCCCTATAGGCACTACTATTCCCAGTCACTAAATTATCTCTCTTCCAAAAGGTACCATTTTCCCTCTATGTTTTATGGTTCTACTATATCCATTTTTTGATATTATATAATCATTAATTACTACAATCCATTCTAATTTTCACTTTACCTTAGTTCTACAAGTGACTACATGGTTAGTTTTTCTAAGTCTTCCTCGTCGTTTTTATTATCTGAAAGTCCTTTTTTTGGTAGCATGCATACATTATTTCATTTTTATGTGGTATAAAGTAAATTGGTGTTGAAATGTCTACTCATAATCTGATTTTATTTACATTAAAATATCTTATTGCTTTCCCCCTGGAATAGCCAAAGGATATTTTGTTATTCTTTAATATTCACTAATTTCTCTCTTTTTTTTCAGAGAATCTAAGTTGATTTTGTCTCTCTGCGTATTTATTTCAGATACATGATGTGCTCTTCAAAATGTAATTTCACATCTTTTTTGTTTTTACTATGCATGAAAGTTTTCTTGAATTTTAGTAACAAGAGATTAGAGCACTCCTGGTCTGGCAGACAAATGAAACCATTAAGTTCAAGCTCGGTGAAAAGAAGCTGGTTCAGCTGATAGGGACACCAGACAGGTAGAGAGCCTTTCTCACTACGCAAGAGCATATCTGGTGGCAATAGCAGAGGAAATGAAAATTCCTGTGGGGCTCCAAGATGTCTAGACAAGAAATTTTAGGCCTTGTATTATAATTCACACTTTATTGCTTGTTATCAAATAACCTCTTTAGTGATAACTGATATTTTAGGAAGGAGAGTTTCCCTAGGAGTTGGAATAGGCACTTGACCAAGAGAGCCAAATGGACAGCCAGGAGGCTGTATGAAATTTAGAGGCGTTCCCTTTATGGCCAAGACTGAAGGACCTGTGTTGCATAGGTGTAGGAAGTGCTTTATCTTCAAGGACCATGAGTGTATGCCCATGATAACAGTGACACCCAGTAGAAATCTGTTTGCCATCTGGTAACTTCATTAGAAAGTTATGGGAAGACCAATAGGCTTCTTCATTAACCAGCTTTTGGGACCTGTAATGGAAGTGAAAGTTCTATTGAAGTACCTTGGAATGAGTGCCAAAGGGGATAAGGAGTGACCTGGTGAGGCCCTCTACTATGGCTTTGGTACAGATCACCTCTATTTAGATTTTGTGTATCTGTAAGGCAAGAGATTCCTAGAATCTTTTACTCCAAAGGAGGCAACTTTAGGTAACACATTGCTTCTATCACTGGCCAAACTTACTAGCTAGACCATTAGAAGTGGACCAAGACTTGACAAAAATATGTAAATGGACCAGTTGTTGAGCAGAGATCCAGTGCCACATAGCTGGTTGATATTAGCACAACTGTCCATTGAGTCTTCCCCTTTATCAAAAACATCTAGTTAACAATAGGAAACAGAAACATTTTACTGAGCTCCATAACATATAATGCTGGTGACTTCACCTGTAATGTCTATGAACTTGCATTGCCATTCACTCAGTTAATCCCCTAGGCTCTTCTCAGGTAGACAAGGGGTCTGGGAGAGAAACAGCTTCTTCCAGCACTGTGGCCTCTGACAATAAACTAAGGAGAGGGGAAGTCATCTTTCTTATAGATAGGATATGCCAGAGTGCCTAGGTATAATTCTGTTCTATGGAAAGAAGTCTTGGTAACCATTCCAAACTTGAATGCTTATTCACAAGGCATGATGGGCAGTGGAAGGAAGTATCATAGGCTCAGAGAGTATGAAAGTCCCCAATTCTATCACAACCTAGATGTGGCCAAAAATTGGTTCTCTAATATTACTGAGAAGGGCAATTTCGTGCTTTAGAAGCCCATGGACAATTCATGGCCTTTATAGATGGTCTAGAGATATGAGATAAAAGGAGATCCCCACAGCCTCTGCTGAGTCTGAGAGAATATTTTCAGTATTACCTGAAGGTGAGGAGATTTAATTGACAGGACCATAACATTGTGTAATCTGTCAGGGACTAGCCCCAAACTATGCCGCGAGCTCCCTCCTAGTTGCTGGTGGAAACAAGAGGATAAGGGAAATATGAAAAGACAAGACACAATAGAGAGTGTAAAGCTGGATCTGGAGACTGTTTTGGCTTTCACAGTAAGGACCATCAAAACAGGCCCTTGCTGCAGGTTAACTTAAGGTGACTAGATGTCCCACTTTTGGCGGGACAGTCCCAATTTTTAACAATTTGTCCTGTGTCCTGTGGCATTTTTAAAAAGTCCCAGTTTTTGGAAAGAATGCACGACAAGCTAGGGAACTATGGGAGAACAGGAAGGGAATATATGCTTTTTGGTGCTGAAAAGGTTAATGTAACTCCATTTGGGAATGAAGAGGTTAATGTAACTTCATTTGGAAATGAAACAGCTAATGTAAACTCCCTACTCCCCTCCTGGGCAAGGTTGCCCAGGTGGAATTGGTATCAGAAGGAGACTGGCTCCCTCCCTTGCTTCTAGGCAAGGACAGTTAGCTCAGAAGGAGCCAAACTGTCTGGAACAAACCATAAACAGCTCAGCCAATAGCAGCCCACCAACAAAACACCTGATGAAATTTCTCTATGCACTTTAAAAACCTCAGCTCACTTCACTAGGGGTGGCCCTTCCAGCCACACTGAAGGCAAGAGTGGCCCAGGCATATGCTTACAAAATAAAGCACTTTTTGTCTTTACATGTGTGCGGTGGTCTCTCAGCAGCAATTCTGGTCCCAACACTACCATGTGGCTATTTCGCCAGGATATGAGTTTTATATTATTTTGTTAATTTTATAATGTTAAACTTTAATAATAACAAATAATTGTTGAGAACTGATTATCGAGAACTGCTTATCAAAGTTCGGGTTGTTGATCAGTTGTTAGAATTACACCACCATTGTTTGGACTTAATGAACAATGGCATTTTTTGGCATTGGCAACCACGAAACATTTTGTAACTGTCTCTTAGAGGATACACATCTTATTGCGTGCTAGTGCTAGTTAAACAAGTGATGCCAACAAATCAGCTATTCAGATAATTTAGGTAAGTAATTTATTTATTTATTTCATGAATTTAGCAGATAGTACTTGTATTATTTATATTTTATAGTGGTGGCAAAAAGTCTAGTGCCAGCCTTGAAAGTGACACTCTTTCAAGGTTAATTCTTGGGCATCAGCAAAAATCACAATAGAGAACAAATGGTTAGAAATATTTCATCATTTTGAAACAAACCATGTTCCATACAATAATGCACTAAAAATTGTGAGATACACACTGTCCTTACCAGGAACTAATGCTGTGACTGAATGTGTTTTTTCTACGGTAAATAAAGTGTGGACATCAGAAAAATCACAATTAAGTGAGACTTTGAAAGCCATTTTATGTGTTAAATATAATTTAACAAATTCTTGTGAAAAATTTCATGACCTTTTAAACAATGACAGCAATCTACTAAAAAAAATTTACTCAAATGAGAAATATGCCAAAGAATAAAATAATACTATACATAAGTTATACATAAGTTTTTTTTTTTTTTTTTTTTGGCCAGGGCTGGGTTTGAACCTGCCACCTTCAGTATATGGTGCCGGAGCCCTACTCCTTTGAGCCACAGGTGCCGCCCTATACATAATTTTTTTAATGTATTTTATTTGTAAATTGTACTTATGTTGAAATTTTAAAAATGTATATTACAATACTATTTTTGCATTCTATGAAAAATTTTTGTTGTTCCATATAGACCAAATTTCTAATTAAGAACCACCACCACTACCCCTCCCCACCCTCCAGTAATGGTGTCCTGCTTTACCAATGTTAAAATCTGGTCACCTTAGGTTAACTCTATTTTTAGTTCATGCACCACTGTTTTAACCATCAATCTAATGAAGACAGGCAAACAATTACGTTATTAGCTCTTGCTGTGCTTGCATTTTTAAACTATTTCTTTAATTACATTAATTGGACAGATTTACTTTTTACTTTTATTGCTCTAAGGTATTTATGATCTGAACACAAACAGAATGTGGAACAGGAACACAGTCCAGGAGTAGGATGCCAGAGAAGACCCCAATTAGGCCATGCACACAAATCACAGGAATGACAATTAACATTCAAGAAACGTTGGGCTCAGAGAAACACTTCTGACATAACAAGGTGACAGAAGAAAGGAAGTGTTTTTCCTATGTAGTCCAGAGCAACTCTTAAACATTCTGCATCCCCTAACTCCCCCAAAGCACTCATTCTCCCAGAGAGGGCACTCCATCCACGCAAGCCATGCCTGTTCAGTGACCTCTGCAGCAGAGTCTCTCTGGGGGAGGGATAAAGTTTCAGCAAGACAGTTTCTTAAGTTTTAAAGGGTCAAGGCCTTCCATAGTACATTTTGTATGAGACCAGATTTTAACATTGGTAAAGAGAGACACTATGGGAGGGTGGGGCCTGACAACAATGCAAACTTTGATAAGCAGTTCTCGATAATTAGTTCTCAACAATTATTTGTTATTATTAAAATTTAACATTATAAAATTAACAAAAATAATATAAAATACATATCCTGGCAAAATAGCCACATAGCAGCCAAAAACCATATATTCCTTTCTTGTTCTCCATTCTCCGGTGTTCCCTAGCTTGTCATGCATTCTTTCCAAAAATCGGGGCTTTTTTAAAATGCCACAAGACGCGGAACAAATTGTTAAAAATTGGGACTGTCTGGTCACCTTAATTTTGCACTAAGCTTAGGGCTCCTCTGATCCACTTCTCTCCTGCCTCTGTTTCCTTTTGTCCATCATCTGCAATCATTTTCTTAATTCAATTCCTAACCTACTTACAACTAATAATTGAATATTGGTTTTAATCTTATTAAATCATTATTGCTAACAATGCAAGCACTCTTCCCTTAAGTATTCCCACATGTGCCTGCAGTAATCCACTTTGCACAAAGCATAAAACATTTAATCTAATTTTAATGTATTAATCATTAAGTCAGAACAATGAAGCCCACCATGAGTTTTTTTTGAGCAATGCAATAATTAGAAATAAGATATACTTATGTGACCTCCTTTTTATATTTAATATTTCCAGTAAGATGATAGGAGATCACAAAGTGTAATCAATTTGAGATCTAGTATTGATCAAATCCAGAAAGGCTTTCTAATTGTCGTATTTCAGCAGTTGTTAAAGTTAATTCAAAGCCTATGTTATAGAGGTACAACAGCAAATTATCATTTTTCTTGTCAGGGCCATGTAAGGCTGGTGAGTTTCCCTGTAACTAGATGCTCAGGGAAGTTCTCTTAATCTGTAATGTTTAGGATCATAACATTTATATATTTGAAGATGCAGTGACTGCAAATCTATTTGCATATTAGAAACATCTACAAATAAACTCAACAAAATTCATACTAGTGAAGGAAACCAATGTTTTGGTTTTATTTGGTAGAATTCTTATAAAGGATAAGTTTCTCATGCTAGGTATATTATTTTTCCCAGTGGCAAATAATATGACTGGAAAGTTGGCTTTTTGAAAAGAAGTTGATTTCAAGCAAATGGATTACTCATAAATTTAGAAACACCCAGTTATTAATATTTCATTTTATGGCCACATGTTATTATGGACCTTAATTAAAATTACTCCTATAATAACAAAGAAAACACGGATATCCTAGACTCACTTTATTTAAGTAGTCCTTTATGTTTCCTTTAAAGGCACAGTGGATCCATCATCATAAATTTATAGACACTTTGTATAACATTGAGTTTTTTATGAGTATTTTATTGACTTTAACATTTATGAAATCGTAGCCATTTTAATGCCATATATTCAAACACATTGATTTTTCTCAACCCAGTACTATTGCTACAACAGCATTCCACTTAAAAATTGTAGGCTACAGCAGTTGTCTACTGGCAGTTTCTATTGATCGTGCATAGAAATTTGGATTCATCGTACAGCGAAATACTACAAGCTTCAGGTTTTTTTTTTTATTGGTTTACATTTCTAGATATTTATGGTGTTTTGCCTATCTTTGAGCATTATTTTTAAGGCAGTCAGCATTTGTAGGAAAAAATAATGTAGGAAGGCACTCTCCTATATACAATGTATAAATTCAAATTTTTGTTCAATAAAAATTAGCATTATAAAACAAATAAAAAATTGCAGTGGGGATAATCTTCATCAAATGGGACAAAACTTGTATTTGAATTAGTTATATTTTCCTATAATTTCACCTACTTACCTGTCTACCTATCTAATATATATATAGCCAACAGAAACCAATTGAAATATTAAAAAGCATAAATAAAATGTTCATGCAAGAAGAAAAACAAAACATTTTTAACCTCACTATAGTTGAAAGAATGCAAATGAAAACAATAAAACAATATGAATACATTTGTCTATTAAATAAAAAATACTTAAATGTTATTAAACCTGCAAAAGCTGTTTTTATAACTTTTTTCTCAATTTTACACCACAAAACATTTCAGACCATTTGTAAAAATGCATTTATTTGAAAAATGAAATACAATCATGTACCACCACATAATGACCTTTCAGTCAACAATTATGACAGTGGTCCCACAAAATTATAATGGAGCTGAAATTTTCTATTGCCTAATATTTACTATATTAAACATTTAAATAATTATTTTAGAATGTACTTCTTCTACTTATTGAAAAAAAATTACCTACAAAATAACCTCAGGCAAGTCTTTCAGGAGGTATCCAGAAGAAGGCTTTGTTCTTACAGGAGATGACAACCCGATAAGTGTTACTGCCAAGATGTGGAGGTAGAAGACAATGAAGATGATTCTGACCCTGTGTAGACCTAGGCTAATGTAGGTGTTTATGCCTTGGTTTTCAGTTAAAAAAAATAGTAAAAAATTTAGAAAATATTTAAAATAGAGAAAATCTTATAGAATATAGATAACAGAAAGAAAATAGTTTTATATAACTATACCATTACTTTGTGTTTTAAACTAAGTCTTACTACAAAAGAGTCAAAAAGTTAAAATTATATTTATTTTTCTTTAATATATATTTTTATTTAAATATAAATGTTTAGGGTGGCACCTGTGGCTCAAAGGAGTAGGGCACCAGCCCCATATAACAGAGGTGGCGGGTTCAAACCCAGCCCCAGCCAAAAAACTGAAAAAAATAAAAAAAAATAAAATAAATGTTTATAAGGTGAAAAGTGACAGTAAGCTAAAGTTAACTTATACTGAAGACAGAAAAATATTTTCTATACATTTAATGTAGCCTATATGTATAGTGTTTATAAAGTCTACAGTAGTGTACAATAATGTCCTAGACCTTCACATTAACTCATCCACTCACTCAGTGACTCATTCAGAGCAACTTCTATTACTGCAAGTTCCATTCATGGTAAGTGTCATCTACAGATGTACCATGTTTTTACTGTATCTTTTCTATGTTTAGATATATTTAGTTACCCCAATACTTACCATCATGTTACAGTTACCTATAGTATTCAGTACAGTAATATGTTGTGCAGGTTAGTATCCAGGAGCAATAGACTATAC